>JAMPIV010005556.1:0-29318 GCA_024509875.1 Oreohelix idahoensis
TATTAAATATCTCGGTTCCGAAGACGAAAAAGCAAGTGCGTAGTCTCTTGGGATTGATACAATTCTATGGAAGATTCATTGAGAATCTGTCCTCCATTATGGCACCACTTTCAACGTTATTGAAAAAAGGTTCTCCTAATATGGTGCGTTGGTCCCAAGAATGCCAATCTTCATTGGATCAGGTTAAGAATTTATTCTCATCTCATCCTATCTTAAGACTACCAACGATTGATAAGACTTTTGTCCTTCGTAGTGATGCCTCTTCCACTGGGATTGGAGCGGCACTAATGCAGGAATATTCAGGAACTATGCATCCTGTAATGTATATTTCTAGGAAGCTAAATGCGGCAGAAAGGAATTACTCGGTTTTGGACCGTGAATTGTTGGCTATGGTTTGGTCCATTCTTAAGCTACAAAGGTTCCTTCTGGGCGCGCATTTCTTTATGGAAACCGACCAAAAAGCTCTTACGGCTATGCAAAGTAAGGATTTGAAGAGCTCGAGATCTACTCGTTATGCTATTGCTCTTCAGCCTTTCCATTTCACGGTGCGAGCTATCCGTGGTTCGGATAATGTGATGGCGGACATATTGTCTAGGTGCCCACATGATTCTAGTTAAATCTTGTGTCCTAGTTTTTCCTGATATACTTTCAGACTTAGGTCTGTCCTTAATATCATAATATGTTGTAATACAAATGTATTTGGATGATGTTTAGATAATTTAACAAATTTCATTTTGTCCATCCATCAGTGATATGTTGCTAAAATAGCATTAACATTTGTATATTGCTATGATTATATTATTTAGTAATGTTTGATATATGATTGGTATTGCCAGCAACTTAGGTTTCTTGAATGGTATCCCTTAGTTTGTTTGGCTTAAAGGAAATATTTTCTCCTATGTTGAGAGATGATTTGTATTCTCTTCAGACGCCTTATTTATGCGTCTATTGTACCTGATATTAGGTTCAGTTTTTGCATGAGCACAGAAGTGATACTGGTGCTATCTTGCTCATGGACATATTAAAAAAAAAAAATTTCATTTTTTTTAACAGGGGGGTGGTAGTAATGTTGCTGTCATTTTCGACGGAGTCATCTGTCAAGTTATTTGCCTATGTTTTATCATAAGTATAATTGTGTCTTTACCTGCGATGTCAGGTTGATTAGGGGTTGTCTTCCCTTGTTTATTCCTTCAACTTTGTTTTGACCTTTAGGGTTAAAGGTTGACAGTTCGGGCGTAGGCCTATGGGAAGGTTTTTTAAGCGGGAGAGAGTTATACTTCCGGCAAGCCGGGAAGGTCCTGTTTTTCTGAAGGGACCAAGAGTCCATTGTTTTTTCGGGGAGAATCTTCGAAGTAACTGCTATGGCAGTTTTCCCCAGTGAATCTCTGTGCGTCGGGATGACGACAGAATTCCTTGTTATGTTCTGAGGATTCATTTTCCAGGTAATACCGACCTTTATGCATTATTACGCTTTTCGGTGGCAGAACATGTAAAAGGATTACTTAGTGTGAACTGCAGCTCACCGATCCTATATATTACAGAACTTATATTTTGTGCTCGAGGTAGCCATCCAAGACTGTTAGTCTTTATATTGTCCAGAAATCCAGTGACGAAGATATATTGTGGGAACCGCAGATTGGCGGGATTTATGTCTACAATAAGCATTACTGCAGGGTTGATGATAACCTATTTAACAGAAGTACACAGCCGACGTCAGAACGAGGCCTGTGCTTTCGGCTATTATACTACAGCCTGATAATGTGCAATTGGCGGGGAATGCCAAGTTGCACCTATGTGTCAAAGTGACTAAGGCATCTGACGCGTTTAGTCAGAGATGCCAAGGGCGACGCTACGAACTGTCATTATTGAAGAACTTTGCTATTGACCATGCACGTCTATTCCGATGTTTACCTTTTTGAATGCCAAATGTATACCTATCGATTTCCGGTCAGCATGACCTTGTTACACTGACTGTTCCTGTTGATACTATGTGTGTTCTCGTCAATAAATGTCTTGAAACATGCCTGCAGTGTCCAAGCATCCTTGACTACTGCATGTGAGAGTATGGGTTGCAGGGTCTTCATATATACGAGCCTAAACACATTCGCGCCTTCATTCGCACCCACACTCAGTTCATCATACGCTCGCACTACACATCTAACAACAAGTATACTGTCTTGGGCCAGTGATCACCTCAACAAGAGAAAAAGACAGTTACAGTGACACCATTACAGATGACATCTTCACACACTGGGGGGTGGTATGGTTCCTGTAGTTCTGCATGTTTGACCTTTTTTTCCTTTTTCCCCGATGTCATAGCAGCACAATGAGGAGGTTTCCTTCTACAATGGTCAGTGTCATGATTGTTCATCTTACAATTCTTACACCACCTTTTCCCTTGGTTGAAGGATTTTCTTTCATCATATTTCCTTTCATCGAATTGTGGGTTTTTATTTTTATTTTCATACCGTGGCCTATCAAATTTGTGCTTACCTTTGTTTTGATCCCTATGATCAAATTTATTAAAGTTCTGTGGTGCCCTAAAATTATCCACCTGTTTCTTTTTATTACCCGATACTTCTGCTTGGGCCGCTTGATACCTTTCTGCAACATTTAGCAACTCACCCAGTCTCTCTGCACCTTGTTCCATGAGAAACTTTCTCAGGTCTGGAGCCATGGACTCTCTTAATTGTTCTATAAGGATCATTTCCTTAAGATCTTGGGTTTTCCCCAGAGAAGTCCATTTCTCCAAGTATGTCTCTATCCGTGCAGAGAACTGGTGATAGGTTTCACCTGACAGTAGTTTAGCATTCCTAAATTTTTTTCTGTAAAATTCTGCGTTCTTCTCATATCTTAACAAAAGAGTCTGCTTTAGCATGTCATAATTTTCCTGATCATCTCTGTGCATTTTGGCAAAAACTTCATAAGCTGCCCCACGAAGTCCTTGAGATAACTTTAAGCTCCACCTTTCTCTCTCTAACCCATATGTGGTAGCTAATAATTCGTATCTATTTATATAGCTCTCAATATCATCGTCTTTCTCAACAAAATGATCTAAATGAAAGTTCATAGCTGAGGTTGAGGCTCCCTGAGTAACCGTAGCATCAGAGGCAAAGGGACTGGCACCATTTTCAGGAGCATGGCCTTGAAACTCCAACTCCCTTAGTCGTAACTCATGTTCCCTTTGTAATCTTTTATCTTCTGCTTCCCTTTCTGCAGCTAATCTCTTCTCTTCCCTTTCTGCAGCTAATTTCTTCTCTTCTCTTTCTGCAGCCAATCGCTTGTCTTCTCTTTCTGCCTCCAATGCTTTAGCCTCTTTGTCAGCCTCAATCTGCAACCTCTTAGCCTCAGCCTCAATCTGCAACCTCTTAATTTCTTTTTCAGCCTCTAACCTTCTTTCGGCCTCAAACCTTCTTTCTTCGCGTTCAATAAATTTGTCACATTCAGTAGTGACATAGGTAATCATAACTTGCCCATCTAATCCCAACTCTTTTGCAGTCTGTACAGCCGCAGATCGAAATTTGGCCAGGTCCGCCATTTTATATCAGGTAATTAAATAAAATATCTAACTAAACAATATAATCTGTAATTATATATCCAATAGACAAAACAGGCACCAAGAGCTCAACCTTATTTAATTCCACGCAAGGATACCTTTTAACTTTTTATATTCCCTGAAGTGAATTTCCCCCAATATTTATACTAGTAAGAGATTCAAAATCCCGGACCGGACCCCAATATATGTGGTAAAGTGGGATGATATAAATATTTATAGGGACTTAGTGTACTGACTGAGATCAGCTGTGAAGGTATCTGTATCTAATATGTGTAGTGTTTTACAGATAACCTTACTTACTGCCACATATTTATATCTCAGTCAGAATTATTCTGGAATATTGTGTTGGCAACGTTATATGTCTAGGGTTATGCAAATGATGAAGTGTAAGTCACCACAACAACAACAGATAAACAATTTAATTATTCCACCACACTTGACAATATTGTGACACTCACAAACAGTCAACACTCTAGAAGACTATCTTAAAAGATTCAATGATAAATTTCAGATATGTACATATGTATTGATTTTCTCTACAATAGTGATCCTGATTCAACTACACAGTGAACCAGGCAATATAATAACATGTAATTTCAAATATTATGTACACAGATATAAATGTGGTCTTTGCATTGACATACCATATTAGTATTCTATGTGTGTGAGTTGTGATGTGGTAATAGGAGGTAATACTGGTTTTGTTCGTCAAGATAGATTCTTATTAGACATCATGACTGCATGTGCTTGTGTATGTTGGAACTAGTATTGGAGATGGTCTCAGTTCCGAACATTAAAACAATTAATTGCCCCTCTTTAATTAAGTGAGTGTCATTTACGAGGGGTACATAGTGTTGAGCTCTTTTGGCCACCGTGGGCTTAACTTTCGTGATGGCGGCAGGCAAGGACTCCTCTGCTCGACTATTCGCTGTTTCTGAAGACACCTCACTGGTTACTATAGGGACCCAAGAGTATGCTGTCAGCCTCTGGATTCAGCAAACGCTCAGACCAGGTGCGGCTTCAATACTAGGACCACAGTCCCTGAAACAAGAAGGATGTACCTCCTACTTCAGAACTAATTTATACTATCTGGCTAGACTGAGCACAATACATCACAAACACAGAGTTCAGAGCTTTATTTTTACTGCTATCTTCTTCTGAAGCAGTTTACTCCAGTATTAACCTCCTTAATGGTTACTACGCCTCTGCACTTTCAGCTATAAGTCCTTCCATATCATAAGGTAGGTGTCAGTGTACTATCTGGTAATTCCATGTAGTGTTACTTTTCTCCGACACCTTCTGTTCAGGTTGGAGCACTATATATATTATAGGCCTTGCCTCTTGTTCGCTACTGAACTGCACATATATACAGACATACATTATCAATGTACATTCAATTTTCATTAAAAAGAGATCAAATATTTCAGCCTACCACAATTCATGGAAATAAACACAGATACGTTGACTAGCAATGAATTCTGGCACAAATACTGGCACAAATTCCCATCTGCTTATGTTCCAGGCTTTTATTTAGCAAAAATACGAGCTGGCTTCAACGCACTGTTGCTTTATCAAGCTTATTTGAACTAGTGGTCTCGAACTAACGCTATCAATTAACTATATTAACCGACCTAACCAATCAGGCCATCTCTACCCAATCGTTTGAAAAAAAGTACTCTTACTTCCGTCTCCCTTGACAACAAAAGATAGCATTTATAGTCCGACTAATCGTGTTTAGCCTTACATATCATTCCATCCAATCAATTCAAATGTAACTTGTGGCCTATTTCCGTACAATGGTGGTTTAAAATTCTTTCACTGAGCGATTCTGATGTTTTTGGGGCTGTCTGACACCCTCACTATTTTCTTTTGCCTACAATTTATTAATTCCTGGACTATTTGCGTAACACTTAACATATTCTTTGTTAGCAAGTCTTAAGGAATCCAAATATATAAGTTTAATGGAGCTAAGTGGCTGCGTTCAAAATATGTATTTTCTAGGATAGTCGTGTAGTTGTAGTTTGTTTTTTTTTATTTTTTATGTTAGAACCGCCACCTGTCCTGCTGTACTGTCAGACTAATGTCAGGATTTCGGACATAAAACAGTAGAATGTCAGGTTTCCCCAATAAGCGTTTTTCAGGTTTTAAAACCTAACTCTGGGAAGGGTAGTGTTTTTATCACTGTCCGTCTGAAATAAAGTTAGTGCATGTGGCCTTACACGCGTGTTAGGGGTGGCATTAATATAGCGAGACGCGTGTTTAGTGTTGCTTGTGTTGCTGCCTTCAGCCCTCCCTTCTTTCTATCTGAGTCCATCTGTTCGTTCGTTTTGGTAACGTAGTATAATTAATGTTAGGATTAATTTAGGTCATTACGCAGTGTGCCTCTCAATGTTTTTCTTAGAAATGCAATACCCGTTTTAATGTGTTGTGGAAACGCTTGTATTTATGCAGTGGCTTATATTTAACGTGGAAACGTTACAATTTGCAGACGAAGCATAAAACAAAGGGGATTTCGAGTACTGTCATTGTGACAGCACTGTTCTTTACCATTCTTCTTCCTTTTATAGAATTTATTTGTTAGGCTTTACATTTACTTTTAATTTATATATGTGGATTAGAATTTCTCACGACATCATCCAATGCCTGCCAAACTCCATAGTTTGACAAAAAAAAACAGGCTGGAAAGAACCAGCTTCTTAAACAGCTCCAAATATCTGCATCGATGCCATGAAGACCTCCTTCTAAAACAACCTACTGAGATTGAAATGTTAATTGATTATGAGGAGCCAGACGACTGCCATGAAAATATATCTATCATCACATAAGTCCCTGGAATAAAAAAGAAAGGCCACCTGACCCCTCAACAACTAAAAACTTTGGCTCAAGAAATGATTGAAGAAAAGTACAACCCGAGGGAGTGGACACACGCATACACAGATGGATCCGCTGAGGGGGCAGTAAAGAATGGTGGAGGAGGCATTTTTATAAGATTCCTAAATGAAAAGATCATCCGAAAGGCCTTCCCAACTGGGACGATCTCCTCCAATTTCAGGGCAGAAGCTATAGCACTACTACAAGTGTAGCAAAGTTGATTTTGCTGGGGAGGTTATGATGGTATCCTAAAAAGAATGAAACGGTGTATGCTATAACCGTGTGAGGTCAAGCACATGTAGGTCTCTGACTCTATAGATGATGATGATGAATTATGTGCAGAGAACCTAACGCTACCTCCCTAGGTCTCACACGGTCAATCTTCTGGCTCTAGTGTATGGTGTACCTAGTGTCTAGGGGAGAAATGAATGATGGTACACAACAATCAAACACTTTAAGTTTCTATTAAAGAAGTTAATAACTAGCAGTTAAGTTTTTCTTTGAACAAATATTTACAATTTATTTTGCCTGTCCATTCATAGCTTGTGGACAGGTCTTTGAAAATAAGGACAAGATAGTTTACAGAAAAGAACAATTAAAAATGTTGGGACAATCTGCCCAATAACTAAAAGTTATTATGTAGTTATAAATGTCCTTCCTGTATGAAATATTAAATTAGTTTACTTTAGTTATCTACCGGGACAGTCACTGTATATGAGGGCTGTAGTTCATCCTACCCCCATAAACGTTCATGTGTAATATCTTGAAACACAAGAAAATGTCAGAGATGTCCCAGATGTTTAACTCTTCACCTGGGAGTCCTTGTTGTAAGATAATTCAATGGGTAGTTGCAGAAATTTCAAGTTCAACACTCGCCAAAGCTCCTACTGGATATTCTGCAGCATATAAGTCTGGTTGGAGACTGGTTGGCGTTTATAAGCACTCAGCAGGTTTCCTGTCACCAGCCGGCAACAGGAACATAGACCCTCTGCAACAAAAGGACACCCTGGTCTTTTATCTCTGATCAATTTTTCTAACACTTAATTTCCTACGTGGGTATGGGGTCAGTCTCGCGTGCCTTACAAATGCACTCGCCCCGAATTGTACAGGACTCCCACCTGGTTGTGACCACACCTCAAGTCCTTATAGTAGATACGCCACTGTACGTTCACATACTTTTCCTCCATACAGTAATGTGGAGTAACCACATTTCCTTTGATATGATATTATCTTCTTTTCTTTTCAATTATATTTGCTTCAGGCATGTAAACAGTGTTCATTGAACACAGAGGCTTACTAATCTATTTTAATACAATAATATGTCAACATAATTATAACAACATACATCAGTCAGATACCGTTTAATGTGTGGACTCAACAATGTCTGCTTCCGACATGTCCTTCACTTTTGCCCCAATAGCAGTATCTAACTTTGTAGTTGGACCAAACATAGTAAATTTCATAAAATATCCTTACCACAATCAAGAAATATATAAACAAATGACGCTGATTTTGTGAAGAAATGGCCTCAGTGTTGAAGGGATGGTTTTGCTCTATTAATTTGGGTCATTATTTATTGAACAATGTTCCATGTAATATGACTACAGCAATTATAAGTTTCTGGCCATTGTATTGCTTTTGATATGTTAGTCTTTCATTCAGTTCTAGTGCATCGTGCCTTTCGATGGAAATTAGCGAATGCGGGGTGGAAGATTTCAAACAATACTTGAACTTTGCAATTCGATTGACTGGATAAGTCAATTCATTGAGTCCACACATTTTAATGTACAGTTTTACACGTCAAATACAATCCACACATGTTGGTCATAAAAAGTACATATTTCAATAGATTGAAATAGATATATCTGTATATCAGTCCTTGTCCAATAAAACGACTTACTGTAGGCAGAGCGTCATAATTATATGTACGTGCGGTTGGGGCTTCCAACGGCCGACAGTGAGATTATGCGCCTGACAATACACATTATTATGGACTGTTAATTTATCCTTCCCTGAATTCAATTACGTACTAACCTTACTCATATTATCTCTTCACCATAACCATGGACTGACCCATGTCCATACTTGAATAAAATATAACTGTGCGGCAATACTATGCCCAACACTGGAAAGAGAAAGGACACGTCTTTACAGCTTGACGGTCAACACAAAAGGGGTCCCGTATCTTAGTCACGGAGCGTGACCTATCAACGCTACTACGTCATAATTCACTCGAGTGTATAGCGTTCAATAGACCAAGAATTATTTACCTTAGATTATATTAAATGCTGTAACCCCTAAAATTGCACGCTGCCAACCTCTAGCAGACGACTGCAATGGAACTACCGCAACAATTCCCTGCCAACCGGGAAAAAAAATCTATTAGATAGATTTTTTTCAAAACCTATCTTAATGAATAATCTCAAAAATTTAACAAAAACCCGACATATGGCCAACGATGTTCTGTCTAGAACAGTGTCGTGGTCAAGTCAACTAATTAACAGTCATGTAATATACTAATAATCAAGTTATACATATGTGTTATATTAACTAAAAGGAAATGTCAAATATTAATACCTAATTATTTAATTAACTTAAAGTCTGTCGTAATGAAATGTCATGTCAAGATTAATCTAACTAAATAAGATTAAATCATAGTAAGTGTGTATTAAGAATGATGTTATTAAACATCTAATTAACGACAATGAAAGAAAATGTTATAAGAAAAGAAAACATGAGAAGTACAGACAAGTAACGTAAAGGAAAAAAAATATATCAATTAATATAGTTATGTGTGTTTAAAATTACTTATCTGTGTTGAGTAGTTCCTAACTATCTAACTTAACTAACCAAGTAATAAATGGTATGTAATATGTCAACGAAGTTATCAAATATACAATATAATTATGACATTCATAATTAGATCTATGAATATTGTCTCAGAATTGTGTGAGCTTTCTTTTCTTTCTTTCATTTTTTTTCATATTTCATTTTTTTTTTATCTTTCTCTCACATTTCATTTTAATTTCTTTATTAATTCAACTAATAACTAGAAATTAATTAATTTTGGGTATGACGATCCATACGCAGTTATTAACCCCAGATAGAAATATCAGCGCTGAAACAACCAGATATAAAACAGAAATATTTAATCGACGTCAAAAATAAATACTAACAGTTATTGACAGAAAGCATGGAGCAGTATAGAAGAGAAAACCCAGAAGAAAAAGCAACCGCAAAATGGGAATGCTTAAAAACAAGCATACAATCAGCAAATGCAAATTTACCTAAAAAGGAGTAAAAAAAAAATCAAATTTGGATGACAGATGACATCTTGAATAAAATGGCAGAAAGAAAGAAAGCAAAAAACACTCCAGAATTTAAAACAATAGACAATGACATACGTACTATGTGTAGAGAAGCAAAAGAACGGTGGATAGAAACAAAATGTAAGGAAATAGAAGACTTGGAAGCGAAGCACATGACAAGAGATATGCATGAAGAAATAAAGAAATTATCAAATCGGTCGCGGTTTGCACAAGGAGGAAGCTGTATCAAGAACAAAAATGGTGTAATATTACTTGATGAGAAAGACATATCAAACAGATGGGCAGAATACGTAAAAGAACTATTCGAGGACAACAGAGGTAAAAAACCATCACCAGATTCTAATGAAGGCCCAAACATTCTCAGATCAGAAGTAGAGAATGCCATTCATATGATACAAAAAGGAAGATCAGCAGGCATGGATAACATAAACATTGAAATGATAGAAGCTCTGGAGAGCTTTGGTATAGATACAATCACAGAAATATGCAATGATATATACAATACAGGATATTTACCACACGACATGAAGACATCAGTTTTTATAACATTGCCCAAAAAAACCAAATGCAACAGAATGTTCAGACTTCAGAACAATCAGCCTGATGAGTCATGCAATTAAGATACTGCTCAAAATCATACAGGAAAGAATAAAATGTAAAGTAGACAGCGAAATCCAAGAAGAACAGTTTGGTTTTAGACGGAACAGTGGAACAAGAGAGGCAATATTTTGCCTAAGAAGATTAGCAGAAAAATATACATAGGTCCAAAAAAGTATGTATATGTGCTTCATTGACTATAAGAAGGCTTTTGACAGAATCCATCATGAGAAAATAATTGAATGCCTCAAAGACATAGGTATTGATGGAAAAGATATAAGAATACTCAGTAACCTTTATTGGGAGCAAACTGCCACAGTAAGATCGGGAAGGAATTATTCACCTTACATAGACATAAAAAGAGGTGTCAGACAAGGTTGTGTGCTGTCCCCTTGCCTATTTAATTTATACACCGAAAAAATTTTCAAACAGATACAGGAAATACCAGGACTGAACATCAGTGGAAGATCAATAAACAACCTTAGATATGCAGATGATACCGTGTTGTTAGCTGAAAGCGAACAGGAGTTACAAGAACTAGTGAAGCAAGTGAACAGTATAAGTCATGAATATGGACTCGACATTAATATTGAGAAAACTAAAACTATGATAATTAGCAAAACAGACGATAAACCCACATTAAAGATAAGCGTAAATGGGAAAATCCTGGAACAAGTCAAGAGCTACGTATATCTTGGTCATATAATAACAGAAGATGGCAGATGTGAAACAGAAATCAAGAAGAGAATAGGAATGGCCAAAGCTACATTCAACAACATGAAACATATACTGACATCCAAACAGTTATCTCACAAATTAAAACTGAGAATAATAAAGTGTTATATATATTCTGCATTTCTGTATGGTGCAGAAACATGGACGATGAATAAGCATTTGGAGGAAAGAATTGAGGCTCTTGAAATGTGGATATATAGAAGAATGGGGCGTATCTCATGGAAAGAGATGAAAACAAATAAGGAGGTCCTAGAAAATCTAGGTATGAAAAGAGAACTAATGAAAGAGGTCAAAGTTCGGCAGCTAAAATACTTTGGCCACATAAGAAGGCATAACACCTTGCAGAAGACCATAACAGAAGGGAGAGTTGAAGGCAAACGTGCAAGGGGAAGACAGCGCTATAAGTGGGAAGATAACATCAATAGATGGACGGGAAAGAGTCTACCAGAGTGTACCACCAAGACAAGAGACAGAAGACGTTGGAGATCCATTACAGCCAACCTTCGTTGTGGAGATAGGAGCCGCGGTAGCATAGTGGTTAGTGCACTGGCTTCCTAGCGCAGTGGTCTATGGTTCGATCCCCAGATGAGGCGGAAAAATTTTTAGGCCACAAACGGCTCCTGGGTCGACCCAGCCCCAAATGGGTACCAGAGCTACTCTGGGAAGGTTAAGGCGGCCGGCGTGATGCCGACCACATCACCCCTCGTGTGCCGACGGTCAAGATAATATGGGCCTAACACCATATTCCCAATATGCCTAAATGGGCGTGTAACGGGTTCCTTTACCTTTTTCGTTGTGGAGATGGCAACTGATGATGATGATGATGACGTAGTTATTATCCTTGTAAATTTCCATAGGAAAAAAGAATGTTCAAATGTTTTTAATTCGGAAGAAATGTAGATCTTCATCACGTCATAATCAGTAATGTCACGTAACGAATTTTAACCAATTTGACTTCAAGTATTATTTCCGAATTTGTTGCATTTAGTTGTAGCATGAATGGACACTAACCGAAGTCCCAGTGTAAATACGAACACAATGTTTTTTGCTTTCATTCCTTTCGTATGACGCATGTCTCTAATAGCCTAATCATTTATTTGACTTGTAGTCGACGTTTCATTCACAGATCGAGAGTTTAACGATAGGATTCTGTCTCTTGTTATAAGTACTTTCGTTAATTCATTCAAAGAGTATAAATGTTACTCAATCGACATCCAACGGGTTCCTAGATAAAACGTCAGCAACGATATTCTCTGTGCCTGATATGTATTGAATTGTAAACTCGAACGGCTGAAGGAGAATGGCGAATCTTGTCAGCTTAGGGCTTTTATGATTAGCACGACGTAGCGATGCCACCGCCTTCTGATCGGTCTGGATCACGAAAGGTGCACCCAAGAGGAACTTCTGTAGCTTGCTAATCGCCCAGACAACAGCCAGCAACTCCTTATCTACCGTAGAGTACTTGGTTTCTGCCGTCTTGAGCTTTCGTGAGACGTATAAAATCGGATGGAGGACATCGTTGTGATACTGGAGCAAACAAGCGCCAATTCCGTAATTACTAGCATCTGTACGGAGGATAAACTTTTTAGAAGCATCTGGTAGTTTCAAAATAGGTGGATGTGAAAAAATATCAAGTATTTTCCGAAATATTCTATCACAGTCATCGGTCCATGTCACCCTTAAAGGCATATTCTTTTTTAACAATGATGACAAGACAGCCGTGATAGATGACAAGTTGGGTACAAATCTGCTGTAGTATTGGACTAATCCTAATAAGCTTCTAACTTGCTTCTTCGTTTGAGGAACTGATAAGTTTAAAATTTTGGAAACCGTATTAGGAACTGTTTGGATATATCCCGCTCCAATAATATGTCCCAAATAAAGTTATTTCCTGAAAAGCGATTTGTATTTTTGATGGTTTAGCAGTTAAATGATTCTCTCTTAGTATTTCCAAAACATATTTAAGTCCCGAAAAATGTTCCTCAAATGACGAATTAAACAAAAATATGTCGTCGATGTATGTAATGATGTCTGGTCTACTTGATAAAATCCTTCGCATCATGCGAATAAAAGTGGCTGGAGCGTTAACAAGCCCAAAAGGCATTACATTCCACTGGTATAGACCTTGTGGAGTGGAAAACGCTGTGTAGTATTTAGCCTTTTCGGTTAGTGGTATTTGCCAATAACCTTTAGTTAAGTCTATCTTAGTGAATATTGTTGCGTTGGATAGACGTGGAAGTAAATCGTCAATAAGTGGATGTGGTTCGCTATCAACTACAGTTTGAGCATTTAGCTTCCTATAGTCCACGCATAGTTTAATGTTGTTGTCCTTCTTTCTGACTATGAGTAATGGAGACGAAAATGAAGAATTACTAGTCTCAATAATTCCTAAAGACAACATCTGTTCAAGTTCTTTAGTAGTTTTATTAAGAAAGTGTAGTGGAACTGAATAAGGATGTGCACGAATTGGTGTATCATCATTAAGGTTAATGTCATGACTAATTACCGATGTGCGACCCGGTAAGTCAGTCAACACGTCTGGATAAGATTGTAAAAGATCAGCAATCTGATGATGCTGTTGCGGTGTAACCGAAGAAGAGATGGTTACGTCCCACCAAGATTCAGTAGGTTGTACTATAGGTACAGGTAACGTCATCTGTACCTCAGGAAAAGAAGATTCTTCTTCCTGAATAACTGACAGATTAGAATAGTGAAATGTAGGTACTAATGTGTCATCTAGGTCGTGAAAAATAGCCTGTAGATGTTCTGTACGAGTATGAAATTGTTTGAGCATATTTATATGGTATATTTTGTTTTGTCCCTTAATATTTAGGACATAGTCGACATCAGAAATCTTATCAATAACTTGGTAAGGACCATTCCATGAGATAAGTAATTTATTGTCGTTATGTGGCAGTAAGACATAAGCTTGATCTCTTGGAAATAATTGACGTAGTCGTCTAGTTCTATTTTGTACTAGCTTTTGATTTAGCAGCCTCAGATGACGCTGTTGCCATTCGGCAAGATTCAATAATGTTATTCCGGAGATTAACTACATACTCATAGGATGACTGGGTATCCTGAGTCATCTCGGAGTCAATCAATAAATCTTTTATTAGTCCCATAGGACCTCTTGGTGGAGCACCGAAGACTAGATGATATGGAGAGAAGCCAGTTTGTTCATGTGGCACCTCTCGATATGCGAACAAAACAGCTGGGAGTACTCTGTCCCAGTCCTGTGGATGTTCAACCGTAACCTTTTTTAACATTTGTTTAAGTGTACGATTAAGTCTTTCTACTGCACCATTACTCATGGGATGATAAATGCTACTGAGATTCCTATCTATATTCCAAGTCTTCATTACCTCTGTCATTGTATCAGATATGAATTGGAATCCATGGTCTGATAACAACTTTCTAGGAAAACCTACTCTAAAAAAGATAAGATGTAGTGCATCAGCTACATCTGTGGTAGTGGTGGTCTTCAATGGTATGGCTTCAGGCCATCGTGTGCATAAATCAAAGAACGTGAGAACAAATCTATGTCCTCTTGCTGATGGTAAAAGTGGACCAATAATATCAATGGCCATTTTGTCAAAAGGTCTCACTGATATGTCACAAGCCTGAATAGGCGCCGTGTGAAAAGCTCCACGTGCTTTCACTTCCTGGCATATAGTACATGAGCGTACGTACTGTGAAATATCTCGTGAAACTCCCGGCCAAAAAAATGAAGATAATACTCGAGAACGTGTCCGAGTATATCCCATGTGACCTGCGCACTTAGAATCATGTGCATGTTGAAGGATGTACCGTCTAAAAGGAAAAGGTACCATGACTTGTTGTTTTACTTGTGTCTTATCCATAACACATCTAACTAATATGTCATTTTTAATAATAAACCAATGAGTAATCTTATTGTTTAAAGTAAGATTGTCAACATTGTTGACCAGAGCAAAAAAATTTTTTAATGATCTGTCTTCTTTCTGTTTTACAGCAAAGGACGCTCGGTCAATTGCAGAATGAACATCAATATATTCCTGTTTGTCTGGTTCCTCCTTTTCAGTGTTGACAGTCTCTACTAGTTTAGTCTGTGCTGTAGTTGTCACAGCGTTTCCAATGCATAGATTATTTTTCTCCCATTCAATAATCTCCTCTGGTGTACAATCCTTGCTTCCATGTATGCGACCCACCATAAGATCAGCAATTGGGTTCCTTAACATGCATACCTTAACATTACCTGAAAAGAAAGGTGTGTAACATGTATTATGGCAGTGGGATAACATTCTATTGTCCCACCAAAAGTCATACACCTGACAAGTTCCCCTGTTGCACAACTGGGATGAACAAGTGACTGCTGGACTCCGATAGTGGTCGATCCTGAATCTCTCAAAACTGAAATGATAGATCCATTTACAATCCCTCTGTTGAATATTAAGGAGCCTGTTCAATCATTGGCTGCAAGACCTACCTCTGGTAGAATATGTCCACAGTTCAATACTGTCTCCTTTGCTTTCTGAAAAACAAGATTACATTCTGGGCAACTATTTGCCACGTTATAATTAATTGCGTAACATGTAGAAGAAGACTGTATTACTGTATCGTTTTGCGGAGCATTTGGGGTTGTATTATTAGTAATTGCTGCCCCTGCATGATGATGCTGATGAGACGATCTACGAGACTGAGATCGATGACGAGAATGATCATTGGAATTATTCCGTTGTCCCCCTTGGTAACTGTTATCTCGATGTCTCGAGCCATGATTATTGTTATTCCAATTGTTACTAGTGTTATAGTTATTTGATTGATTATGATTTGCGTTATGTTGACTATTATTGTATTTCGATTGAGGTGAATAATTTCTATTATGCGGTCTACCTCTATTAAAGTCACTCTTATTGTTGAAATTATTATGTCCTTTATGGAAATTATCATTATAATTTCCCTTGAAGCGACTTCTATCTACGCTGTGTGTTCTTGGTTTGTAATGACTGTTGTATGACATATTAGAGGCCACAGGTAGAGGTTCCCTTATTAGCGAGTTAGAAATGCTCGCATTCGGATGAGCAGTGCAATAGTTTATTGAAATTTTTTCTAACTCATCGATAGTAGATGGTTTACGTTCTTGCAAATAGGCAAAGAACGGTGGGTTGACAGAGGATAACACTTTATCTCTCAGTAACAAATCAACTAACTTGTCATATGATTTGTTGACACCTACCAGTTCCACCCATCTGTTAAAGGTATTGCGTATGTTCGCAATAAAACCTGTGAAGTCTTTACTATTATCTGGAAAAATACTCTTAAGACGTAATCTGCAACCCTCTTCGTCCAAATGGAAACGACGTAGTAATAAGGATTTAATGGCATCATAGTCATTATCTATTGTTGAGTCAACATTCCGAACTGCACTTAATGGTTCCCCGTCCAACAATTCACTAAGCTTTAAAGCCCATGTTTGTCTTGGTAGGTTATGTGTTAAACATACCTGTTCAAAACGTGATAAATACGATCCAAGGTCGTCGAAATTTAATTTGAAAGGTGGTAATTTAAAATTTTAAAAAGGTTTATTTTGGTTGGATGAAGATCAATTTTGTGTATCAGTATTATTATTATTTCCAACTGAAGCTACTTGAGCTTTTAAGGTTAATTCAGCTATACGCATCTGTATTAACCTTTCCTCTGCTTCTCTTTCTTGTTTAGCAATTTCTCTTAATCTATTTTCTTTTTCAATTTCTTTCATCTCACGTTCTGCTTCTTCCTTCTTCAAAGCAGCTTTTTTCTGAATCTCTTTTTGTTCAAGCTCTTCTAAATCTGCTTTATATTGCGCAAGTTCAGTTGTCGCAAATTCCAGGAGTGCATCTCCCTTTTTATTACAATCTTTTCCAATTTTAATGAAATGATCCAAGGTAAGCATTCTTGACGTTAATTTTGTAAGTAATTACTAGTCTATCGTAATCACCAATAGAATTTATGTACTTATTTGTACTTACTCAACGTATGGATACTCAATGTAAATAATTATAATATTCTTGTATTATTAGTTGTAAGTTCCACAACTATTTAATATTTTGTAATAATATTATGTGTACCTAATAATATATATCATAAATAGTTAAGCTATTTATTTATTTAAGATGCTGAATTTATATCATACACCTAAATTTTAATATTTAATAATTATGGGTATAATACTTCCATGGGGAGCCGCGCTAGCGTAGTGGTTACAACACCGCTCTGGCGACCGGGTGATACAGGATCAAACCCGGGTGACGGCATTTGAGGATTTTTCGTCGACCGGGATTTGGACTGGATTAACTCGAGACCTGGCGAGGACATTTGAAGGAGTGTCGTCGACCAGGGACTGGCGGCTCCTGAGCCGACCCAGCTGCAATGGGTACCTCCGAAATCGGCGAGTATTTGCCTGAATGGCGAGGGACACCTGTCTCTGTACAAGAAATAAAGGGATACTCACGTAAAATCAATGTCAGGTTAGACATAAAATAATAACCTGAGATTTCGCCTCGAGTATTAGCGGGCGAACGCAAAAAAAAAAAAAAACTTCCATAATTATGTTATTTAATCTATAATAATTGATAAGTCCACACTGTAGTACTATGAAAATGTACTAATTATTATCTTATAAGTTTGTCCTATTCAAGGCAAACTATAAATTTATAATAGTTAATCAGTATATATTATGCTATTGTGCCTTAGTCATAATATATGAAATGCATCACTAGGGTCTTGGACCACTGCTGCAAATTGATGCCATCTCCGAAGTCATTATCAAATTTCATAAAAATTAATTAAATTAATTTATAATCTTATTATTAATCAAATTATAATACTATTATTATATTATAAATGTATGAGATGAACAAAACAATATAATTCATCAACCAAAGATTTACAAAACAGCAGTACGATTACAAAAGTGACATTTCACAAATAAAATGATTTTATGAACTAAGTATACTAACCGGAAATGCAGAGAGGTGAAGGAGAAACTAAGGCAAGATAAAATATGGACACTACGAATAATGACGTCACAGGACTCATCTGACGATTATTACAATTATATAAATGAACCTAAATATAGCAAGGTCAGGAGTAACGAGATAGATTACCAACAATGATACAAAACTAAATAAAATGAAACTGAATACACTAGAATACACCAGTTATTCACGGAACTAGACACCTAACATGCAAGGTCAATTAATGGCAAATACGAACGAACAAGTCATCGGCAAAGTCATCGATGGGTTCTTCGCTAAATGCAATTAATTAACGGCCCTATCGATCGATTAAAACCAATTCGGACATCCAGGGAGCCATGAAATTGGTTTTAATTCTCCACGCCAACCACCCACTAATTAGTAACAAAAACAAACGGTGGAAAACAAATATAACATGTATACATGAAAATGAATAGACATGCCTGTGTAAAAGGCGAAATGGACTCAGCACTGTGTTTTCTAACCGACAAAGGTCACAACTAGACTTATCTTTTTGTGCTCGATTATTTTCCACGGGCCATGCTAGTATGCACCCACGGTGTAGCCAAGTATCGTAAGCTTCTTTTCAACATGATTGACTATCGGTTGACAAAGGGTTTCATCTTAATTCAGTTTCGTTTGTCGAAGCTGCTGTTTCACCGTCTGTTACCCTGGCTTTAGGCTGGAACTCAAAAAACGATGACGTAGGGTTGACCTTTAGTAGTAACTATGCGTAATAGGTCATACTTGAGCACATCACGTGATAGTCTTTTGAAAGTAAACAGTTATTGTCCGAATGAATGAAATTTCGATCGGTTTCTTCCAGAAAAGTTTTTTTTTTTCGATCCCCAGACAATGGGCACCACTGTTGCAGGGCGTGGTTTTGCTCTATTAATTTGGGTCATTATTTATTGAACAATGTTCCATGTAATATGACTACAGCAATTATAAGTTTCTGGCCATTGTATTGCTTTTGATATGTTAGTCTTTCATTAAGTTCTAGTGCATCGTGCCTTTCGATGGAAATTAGCGAATGCGGGGTGGAAGATTTCAAACAATACTTGAACTTTGCAATTCGATTGACTGGATAAGTCAATTCATTGAGTCCACACATTTTAATGTACAGTTTTACACGTCAAATACAATCCACACATGTTGGTCATAAAAAGTACATATTTCAATAGATTGAAATAGATATATCTGTATATCAGTCCTTGTCCAATAAAACGACTTACTGTAGGCAGAGCGTCATAACTATATGTACGTGCGGTTGGGGCTTCCAACGGCTGACAGTGAGATTATGCGCCTGACAATACAAATTATTATGGACTGTTAATTTATCCTTCCCTGAATTCAATTACGTACTAACCTTACTCATATTATCTCTTCACCATAACCATGGACTGACCCATGTCCATACTTGAATAAAATATAATTGTGCGGCAATACTATGCCCAACACTGGAAAGAGAAAGGACACGTCTTTACAGCTTGACGGTCAACACAAAAGGGGTCCCGTATCTTAGTCACGGAGCGTGACCTATCAACGCTACTACGTCATAATTCACTCGAGTGTATAGCGTTCAATAGACCAAGAATTATTTACCTTAGATTATATTAAATGCTGTAACCCCTAAAATTGCACGCTGCCAACCTCTAGCAGACGACTGCAATGGAACTACCGTAACACTCAGCTTCCTCCGAACTGCACAGACTGTGAATTTATTCTTTATTTAAGTTTAAAATTAACACAGCTGTTTTTCAGCGTATCTGTATACAAATTTTAGTTCAACTGGCAATGAATAGTCAAAACCTTTTGCTAATATCTACCAGCACTAGCCAATTGTAACGTTCTACTACTTGAATTCAAATGCAGTTTGAATGAAAAACCAAAATAATTTCAAATAATTTCGGCGTCTGGTGGTCGATTGGCTAGTCTGCTTTTGCCATGCCCAATACAAAAGATATTACGTTTAGGATTACATTTCTCCTACCGCTCCCCTTTCCCATTCATACTCCTTTTTACCCAAGCGAATCTGAATATACTTCCCTGCCTCTTTTTCCAACTCGCGTCCCCCTAACGTTACCAAAACAACATGAGCAGGAACGCCAGTGTGTCTGGTCGTGTGTTCTTAGCTATTAGTATTTCTTCAATAACTTCTCTAATACTGGGACTATCATATTATTTAAAGTAAATTCTTACGCAGCTAACTCTACGTCATACTACCATATAATTCTTATGGGGAACTTCATAATGGTTTAAAATTTCCAATTTTTGTCATTGTCTATCGTCAACTAAAATTTTACACAAGTCCACCATCTTTCCTCTCCTTCATCTTGCGAGCATGTATTTTTCAAATAACTACTTGTGTTAGTTACATCAGAAATGCTATCACTAGGAGGAAATAAAACTGTTTGCGTGGTTATGCCTTGGCTGGCTTTTCCGCAGTGTGAATATATGCGTTGCAGACTGTGTCAGCGAAGCGGGGTGTAGACGGGGCGGGTTAATAATTTGCGTTACTAGTTAGCATTGTATCGTGTAATACTACCAAAAAATGTAAGGATTACTACTAATTTTGCTACAAAGTTGACAGAAAGTGTTACTTCAGATAGCTATATTGCGGTATGCTTCCGCCAATAGTTAATTGTAAGGCTAGACCACAAAGTGTATACAGCAGATTGGGCAAAAGTTAAATATAGTAGTGTTTGTCGAAAACGAAACTAAAGCGTGTCAGACTTTTTCCGTGAAATCGTTCTATAGGCTTAGCACTGTGCAAAAAGCAGCGTTGCTGGCGTCGAAGATGCCAACCGTCAGACACATGCGGGCAAATGTATTTATTATCGTTTTATGCCTAAATCGTACTGAATTGAGCGTTTATTCTCGCATATTTTGCTACAGTCTCACGTCTTCTTCATGTCTGTCTCATGTCTTCTTCATGTCTGTCTCATGTCTTCTTCATGTCTGTCTCATGTCTTCTTCATGTCTGTCTCATGTTCTCTTAGTCTTATCCATGTGTCTCTTTGCCTCTCTTGTTCTGGCGATTCCAGAAAAAAGGATTACCTAAGTAATTCTACCAACAAGTTTCCTAAATGTGTGTCCTATCCATCTCCAGCACCTTCATCTCATCTCATGTTCCACCGGCACTTGTTTAATGATCTTGTCATCAGTTCCACATTAGTGACCTTGTCATCAGTTCCACATTAGTGGTCTTGTCATGCCATTTTAATTCTTCTGTTTTTACGCAATCCCCCATTTATGAAAGTCTGTAGCTTTTTAGTTATTGCTTTTCTCTGTGTAACAGAATACATATATTATAACTGACTTTACATTTGAATTGACGATTTTGATTTTTATGTTGGACTTAATATCTTTTGATCTCAATATATTTCCCAGTGCAATGAAAACTCCTCTCGCAGTTTGTATTTTTATTTGTATATCCTTATCTGTTCTTCCAACAGTGTCTATATTGCTGTCAATGTATATGTATGATTCTACTTCTTGTAGTTGTGTTTCTTCAAGTGTAGTACTGCTATCGTTTCTTCTATCATTTCTCATTATCTGCCACTCTGGGGACCACTGGACTAGACGATCTAGATCCTATGACCATTACATGATACTTCATCTAGATTTAATAGACACCATTACATGATACTTCATCTAGATTTGATAGACAACATTACGTGATATTTTATCCACATTTAATAGACACCATTACATGATGCTTCATCTAGATTTAATAGACACCATTACATGATACTTCATCTAGATTTAATAGAACGATTACATGATACTTTATCCACATTTAATAGACACCATTACATGATACTTCATCTAGATTTAATAGACACCATTACATGATACTTCATCTAGATTTAATAGACACCATTACACGATACTTCATCTAGATTTAATAGACACCATTACATGATACTTCATCTAGATTTAATAGACACCATTACATGATACTTCATCTAGATTTAAAAGACACTATTACATGATACTTCATCTACATTTAATAGACACCATTACATGACACTTCATCTACATTTAATAGACACCATTACATGACACTTCATCTCGATTTAATAGACACCATTACATGACACTTTATCCACATTTAATAGACACCATTACATGACACTTCATCTAGATTTAATAGACACCATTACATGATACTTTATCCACATTTAATAGACACCATTACATGACACTTTATCTAGATTTTATAGACACCATTACATGACACTTTATCCACATTTAATAGACATCCATTACATGATACTTTATCCACATTTAATAGACACCATTACATGATACTTCATCTAGATTTAATAGACACCATTACATGATACTTCATCTAGATTTAATAGATACCATTACATGATACTTCATCTAGATTTAATAGACACCATTACATGACACTTTATCCACATTTAATAGACACCATTACATGATACTTTATCCACATTTAATAGACGCCATTACATGATACTTCATCTAGATTTAATAGACACCATTAAATGACACTTTATCCACATTTAATAGACACAATTACATGATACTTCATCCAGATTTAATAGACACTATTACATGACACTTTATCCACATTTAATAGACACCATTACATGATACTTCATCCAGATTTAATAGACATTATTACATGACACTTTATCCACATTTAATAGACACCATTACACAATATTTCATCCACATTTAATAGACACCATTACACGATACTTCATCCACATTTAATAGACACCATTACACAATATTTCATCCACATTTAATAGACACCATTACACAATATTTCATCCACATTTAATAGACACCATTACACTATACTTTGGCCAGATTTAATAGACACCATTACATGATATTTCATCCAGATTTAATAGACACCATTACATGATACTTCATCCAGATTTAATAGACACCATTACATACTTCATCCACTTTTTATAGACACCATTACATACTTCGCTGCATAGTGTCAATCATAAAAAGCCTCTATGCCAACTTTACATGAAGTGTTGGGCAGAGCAACCTAACCTTTGAGGTGAAGACAGGAGTACGACAGGGATGCCCCTTATCAACAACTCTATTTTTAACAGTCATAGACTGGGTGATGCGCCGGACAACAGAGGGCAGTCCAAGAGGAATAAGATGGACTACATTTTCTACATTGGAAGATCTGGAATATGCAGATGACATTGCACTACTAGCACATTCACATCAACACATCCAGGAAAAAACGGATAGGCTTAATAAGTAGGTGGGCTTGAACATCAATTTAAAGAAGTCAGAGGGCATGACGCTCAATGTGAGCAACCCTGAGCCCATATCAGTAAGGAATCAGCAACTGGTACAGACAGACACCTTCACATACCTAGGATGCATAGTAACGCCAGACGGCGGGGCAGGCAAAGACATCAACATCAGAACGAATAAAGCAAGAACAGCCTTTTTTAGCCTAAACAACATCTGGAAGTCCTCTCAATACAGCACAAGCACAAAATTAAAATTATATCAGAGATGTGTGCTCTCTGTGCTTCTCTATGGTGCGGAATGCTGGAGAGTTACAGAGAAGGAAATGTCAAAATTGTCCTCTTTTCACACAACATGCCTAAGAAAAATTCACCGCATCTTTTGGCCGAATACCATCACTAACCAAGATCTGCTTACTCGGAGCAAGCAGGAGGACATGCACACCATCATAGCTGGCAGACGCTGGAGCTGGGTTGGCCATGTCCTCAGAAGAGACCCCGATGCCATCACAAGAACAGCTATGCTTTGGACCCCTGAAGGAAAACGAAAGAGAGGCCGACCAAAAACAACCTGGCGGAGGACTGTGGAGGCTGAGATGCAAAGAATGAACCAGAGTTGGGGCACCGTACGAAGGATGGCCGCCGACCGAGCAAAGTGGAATCAATTGGTTGTTGCCCTACAAGACGCCACTAGGCGTGATGGCCACTGACTGCTTTGACGGTCGGCGGCTAAGGATCAAAGAAGAAAAATTACATACTTCATCCACATTTAATAGACACCATTACTTACTTCATCCACATTTAATAGACACCATTACATGACACTTTATCCAGATATAATAGACACCATTACATACTTCATCCACATTTTATAGACACCATTACATGACACTTTATTCATATTTAATAGACACCATTACATACTTCATCCACATTTACATGGCACTTTATCCAGATTTATTTTGTTTTTCCTTTCATCTGTTATTATTTGATTTTTTTTTTTTGGAAGGGAGTCGAAAAAAAAAAAAAAACAATAATAACAGATTGAACAGGAAAAACACTGGATCAGAAGTGCCAATAAAAATGTGAATGAAGTATGGTAATGGTGTCATTAAATAAGAAGTAAAGTGTCCCAAGTAATGTGAACTATTAAATGTGGATAAGTATGTAATGAGTCCCCATAAAATCAGATAAAGTGTCATTAAGGGTCTATAAAATGTGAAGAAGTATGTTAATGGTCCCCTATTATATCTGGATAAAGTCATGTCATTGTGGTCTATTAAATGTTGAATGAACAGATAAGTAATGGTACTCTTAAATGTGGATTAAGTATGTCAATTTTTCTTTCTTCGATCCTATAGCCGCCGACCGTCAAAGCAGTCCGTTGGCCATCCACGCCTAGTTGCGTCTTGTACGGGCAACAACCAATTGATTCCACTCT
The DNA here is from genome assembly GCA_024509875.1 of Oreohelix idahoensis. Taxonomy (NCBI): domain Eukaryota; kingdom Metazoa; phylum Mollusca; class Gastropoda; order Stylommatophora; family Oreohelicidae; genus Oreohelix; species Oreohelix idahoensis. Next base: position 24,792 of record JAMPIV010005556.1, read on the forward strand.
TGGCTCGGTCGGCTGCCAGCCTTCGTACGGTGCCCCAACTCTGGTTCATTCTTTGCATCTCAGCCTCCACAGTCCTCGCCGCCAGTTGTTTTTGGTCGGCCTCTCTTTCGTTTTCCTTCAGGGGTCCATAGCATTGTTTTTTTTGTTCTTGGTGATGGCAAATCGGGGGTCTCTTCTGAGGACATGACCAACCCAGCTCCAGCGTCTGCCAGCTATGATGGTGTGCATGTCCTCCTGCTTGCTACGAGTAAGCAGATCTTGGTTAGTGATGGTATTCGGCCAAAGATTCGGTGAATTTTTCTTAGGCATGTTGTGTGAAAAGAGGACAATTTCGACATTTCCTTCTCTGTAACTCTCCAGCATTCCGCACCATAGAGAAGCACAGAAAGCACGCAACTCTGGTATAATCTTAATTTGGTGCTTGTGCTGTATTGGGAGGACTTCCAGATGTTATTTAGGCTAAAGAAGGCTGTTCTTGCCTTATTCATGCGGATGTTGATGTCTTTGCCTGCCCCACCGTCTGGTGTTACTATGCTTCCTAGGTATGTGAGAGTATCTGTCTGTACCAGTTGCTGATTCCTTACTGATAATGGGCTCAGGGTTGCTCACATTGAGCGTCATGCCTCAACTTACTTCTTTAAATTGATGTTTCAAGCCCACCTGCCTACTTATTAAGCCTATCCGTTTGTTTCCTGGATGTGTTGATTGTGAATGTTCTAGCAGTGCAATGTCATCTGCATATTCCAGATCTTCCAATGTTGAAAATGTAGTCCATCTTATTCCTCTGGACTGCCCTCTGTTGTCCGGCGCATCACCCAGTCTATGACTGTTAAAAATAGAGTTGTTGATAAGGTGCATCCCTGTCGTACATCCTGTTCTTCACCCTCAAAGAGGTAGGTTGCTTCTGCCCAACACTTCATGTAAAAGTTGGCATAAGAGGCTATTTTTTATGATTGACACTATGCAGCGAAAGTATGTAATGGTGTCTATAAAAAGTGGATGAAGTATGTAATGGTGTCCCTATTAAATCTGGATGAAGTATCATTTTAATGGTGGTCTATTAAATCTGGATGAAATATCATGTAATGGTGTCTATTAAATCTGGCCAAAGTATAGTGTAATGGTGTCTATTAAATGTGGATGAAAGATTGTGTAATGGTGACTATTAAATGTGGATGAAATATTGTGTAATGGTGTCTAATTTAAATGTGTGGATGAAGTATCGTGTAATGGTGTCTATTAAATGTTGATGAAATATTGTGTAATGGTGTCTATTAAATGTGGATAAAGTGTCATGGTAATAATGTCTATAAATCTGGATGAAGTATCATGTAATGGTGTCTATTAAAATTTGGATAAAGTGCCCATGTAATAGTGTCTATTAAATCTGGATGAAGTATCATGTAATTGTGTCCTATTGAAATGTGGATAAAGTGTTCATTTAATGGTGTCTATTAAATCTAGATGAAGTATCATGTAATGGCGTCTATTAAATGTGGATTAAAGTACATGTAATGGTGTCTATTAAATGTGGATAAAGTGTCATGTAATGGTTGGTCTATAAATCTAGATGAAGTCTCATGTAATGGTATCTATTAAATCTAGAAGAAGAATCATGTAATGGTGTCCTATTAATCTAGATGAAGTATCATGTAAATGGTGGTCTCATTAAATGTGGATAAAGTAGTCATGTAATGGAAGTCTATTAAATGTGGATATAAGTGTCATGTAATGGTGTCTATAAAAAATCTAGATAAAGTGTCATGTAAAAATGGTGTCTATTAAATGTGGATAAAGTATCATGTAATGGTGTCTATTAAATCTAGATGAAGTGTCCATGTAATGGTGTCTATATAAATGTGGAGATAAAGTGTCCATGTAATGGTGTCTATTAAATCGAGATGAAGTGTCATGTAATGGTGTCTATTAAATGTAGATGAAGTGTCATGTAATGGTGTCTATTAAATGTCAGATGTAGTATCATGTAATAGTGTCCTTTTAAAATCTAGATGAAGTATCATTGTAATGGTGTCTTATTAAATCTAGATGAAGTATCATGTAATGGGGTCTATTAAATCTAGATGTTTTTTTACAAGTATCGTGTAATGGAGTCTATTAAAATCTAGATGAAGTATCATGTAATGGTGTCTATTTAAATCTAGATGAAAGTATCATGTAATGGTGTACTATTAAATGTGGATAAAGTTATCATGTAATCGTTCTATTAAATCTAGATGAAGTATCATGTAATGGTGTCCCTATTAAATCTAGATGAAGTATCCATGTATGGAGTTCTATTAAATGTGGATCAAATATCACGTAAAGTTGTCTATCAAATCTAGATGAAGTAATCATGTAATGGTGTCTATTAAATCTAGATGAAGTATCATGTAATGGTCATAGGATCTAGATCGTCTAGTCCAATTGTGGTCCCCCATAGTGGGCAGATAATGAGAAATGATAGAAGAAACGGATAGCAGTACAACACTTGAAGAAACACAACTACAAGAAGTAGAATCAATACATATACATTGACAGCAATATAGACACTGTTGGAAGAACAGATAAGGATATACAAATAAAAATACAAACTGCGAGAGGAGTTTTCATTGCACTGGGAAATATAATTTGAGATCAAAAGATATTAAGTCCAACATAAAAATCAAAATCGTCAATTCAAATGTCAAAGTCAGTTATAATATAATGTATTCTGTTACACAGAGTAAAGCAATAACTAAAAAGCTACAGACTTTCATAAATGGGGATTGCGTAAAAACAGAAGAATTAAAAATGGCAAGACAAGGACCACTAATGTGGAACTGATGACAAGGTCACTAAAGTGGAACTGATGACAACGATCCTTAAACAAGTGCCGGGTAGGAACATGAGAAGAGAGTGAAGGTGCAGGAGAATGGGATAGGACACACATTTAGGAAACTAGTTGTAGTAAATTACATAGGTCATCCTTATTTTCAGGAATCGCCAGAACACAGAGAGGCAAAGAGACACATGGCATAAGACTAAGAGAAACATGAGACAGAACATTGAAGAAGACATGAGACCGTCACATGAAGAATACATGAGACAGACATGTAGAAGACATGAGACAGAAACAGGAAGACGACTTGGAGACTGTAGCAAAATATGCGATAATAAACGCTCAATTCAGTACGATTTAAGGCATAAAAACGATACAATAAATTACATTGCTCCGCATGTGTCTGACGGTTGGCAATCTTCGATCCGCCAGCAACGCTGCTTTTTGCACAGTGGGCTAAGCCCTAATAGAACGATTTCACGTGAAAAAGTCTGACACGACTTTAAAGTTTCGTTTTCGACAACAACTAACTAATATATTTAACTTTTGGCCCAATCTGCAGTATACACTTGTAGGTCTAGCCTTACAATTAACTATTGGCGGAAGCATAACCGCAATATAGCTATTCTGAAGTACCACTTTCTGTCAACTTTGTAGCAACATTTAGTAGTAATCCCTTACATTTTTATTGGTATTATTACACGATACAATGCTAACTAGAGTATACGCAAATTAATTAACCGCTCCCCGTCGACACCCCGCATCGCTGACACCGTCTGCAAACGCATATATTCACACTTGCCGGAAAAGCCAGCCACGGCAATAACCACGCCACACAGTTTTTTATTTCCTCCTAGTGATAGCAATTTCTGATGTAACAAAAAACAAGTAGTTTATTTGAAAAAAACATGCACGCAAGATTGAAGGAGAGGAAAGATGGTGGACTTGTGTAAAATTTAGTTGACGCATAGACAAATGACAAAAATTGGAAAATTTTAAACCATTATGAACGTTTCCCATAAGAATATATATGGTATTATACGTAGAGTTAGCTGCGTAAAGAAATTTACTTTAAATAATAAGATAGTCCAAGTATTTAGAGAAGTTATTGAAGAAATACTAATAGCTAAGAACACACGACCAGACACCCTGGCGTTTCCTGCTCATGTTTGTTTTGGTAACGTTTAGGGGACGCGAGTTGGAAAAAGAGGCAGGGGGAAGTATATTCCAGAATTCGCATGGGTAAAAAGGAGTAGGAATGGGAAGGGGAGCGGGTATGAAGAAATGTAAATCCTAAACGTAATATCCTTTTGTTAATGGGGCATGGCAACAGCAGACCTAGCCAAATCGACCACCAGACGCCGAAATTAATTAATGAAATTACATTTTGGATTTTATCATTTCAAACTGCATTAGAATTCAAGAAGTAGAACGTTACAATTGGCTAGTGCTCCCAGGTAGATTATTAGCAAAAAGGTTTTGGACTAATCCATTGCCAGTTGAACTAAAAATTTGGAAACAGATACGCTGAAAAACCGCTGTGGTTTAATTTTAAACTTAAATAAAGAATAAATTTCCAACAGTCTGTGCAGTTTTCGAGGAAAGCATGAGTGTTTACGGGTAAGTTCATTGCAGTCGTCTCTAGAGGTTGGCAGTCGTGCAATTTTAGGGTTACAGCAGTTAATATAATCAACAGTAAATAATTCTTG
>JAMPIV010005557.1:0-22500 GCA_024509875.1 Oreohelix idahoensis
TGGATGAAATGATTCAATTAAATTATAATTGAACCATCGACTTCACCATATTCTTCTTCCATGGTTATTGTCCGGAAGAAGGATAAGAACATACGAATTTGCGTTGATTATCGCAAATTGAATCAGGTCACAAAGTTCGACGCTGAACCGATGCCTTTGTTAGAAGATCTACTGATTAGACTTTCTAATTCTAGATTCTTCACTAAACTTGACTTGTCTAAAGGTTATTGGCAAGTGCCTTTAGCAGAGCATGCCAAACCTCTTACTGCTTTTTCTACACCTAGGGGTCTATTTCAATGGAATGTTATGCCTTTTGGTCTCATGAACGCCCCTGCCACTTTCGTTCGCATGATGCGTCGAATTCTGTCACATCGTTCGGATGTCATCGCATACTTAGATGACATCTGTCTCTTCAGTGATACCTGGGAAGATCACTATTTAGGATTATATGACTTACTGTCCACTCTACGTGAGAATAATTTGACAGCAAAACCTTCTAAAGCTTTTGTTGGTTTTGGTGAAATCTCTTTCCTGGGTCATCGTGTTGGTCATGGTCTCTTGAAGACAGAAGACCACAATACTTCCAAAATACTGAACATCTCTGTTCCTAAAAAACGAAGAAACAAGTTAGGAGTCTCTTAGGTTTAATTCAATTTTATGGGAGATTTATTCCAAATTTATCTTCGATCATGGCACCTCTCTCAACATTGTTGAAGAAAGGTTCGCCTAATCTGGTCCGTTGGTCTGAAGGAGGCCAATCTTCACTAGACCAAATCAAGAATATATTTTCTTCTCCTCCCATCTTAAGATTACCTACTCTTGATAGGACTTTTGTTCTTCGGAGTGATGCTTCATCCACTGGGATTGGAGCAGCACTGATGCAAGAATATGCAAATACTCTGCATCCTGTTATGTACATTGCTAGAAAACTAAATGCGGCAGAGAGGAACTACTCGGTTTTAGACCGTGAGTTGTTAGCGATGGTTTGGTTTGTCATCTTCTTCTGTTCGTTTTTTTTAAAATGATAGAGGAGGACTGAGTAGTTAATATAAGGGCCGTTAGTTTACTAAACAGCCACAATTATTAATAATGTATTGTACCTTATGAAGCATATTAGTTATTAATTAGCATTATATTGCTTGTACTTTCTCAGAATGTCATTGTTGAGCTGAGGACTTACCTTACGAGTTCTAGATTGTGTACTTACCCTCGGAATACCAGAGCATATGTCCTGGATCGTCATGTAGTTTAACTTTACTATGTACTTATGTCATTACATGTCAAAGAATGTACTATTTAAATTTTCCTATCAGATTTGTACATCCATTTTTTAAAGACAATATTAGAGTATGCTGTTTAATGATGATTATAGTAACTTGCATACGTATATTGTGTTTACATGCTAACGTGATGTGTGTTGGTGACACCTCCCCGATGTGAATATTTTTTGAGACATATTTATTTTTCTGTTGAGGTATATCCTCACCAGACACTCTATAATTAGCCTATTGTTTGGCAATTTAATTAATTATCAGCGCATAATTCGTGCGTTTTGAGCCGCTTATCGCTTGCTCTTTGATATTGAAAAAAAAAATATGTTCCACATTTTTTTTTTATCGGGAGGAGGTGGTGATATGTTGCGTGATAAATTCTCGCAACATCGTTTTATTTCAATATCTGTTTTATAACGCAAGGGCAACAACTGCTTGAAATCTATAGTCACTTTTCTCGGTAAGCATTTGTCTTCTCGCGTTAGTATCGAATGCAGTTAACTTTTGAGCTGTGGTCATTTTTGCGCTGGACTGCGCATGACTTGTCTTGTTGTTTGGTCGATCGGTTTCCGCCCACCACTAGTGGGAGTGAGCGATTTGGAATGGCGAAAGAGATGCCTCGTTGAAGAGGGGATCTCCGCTATTTTTGTTCTGTCAGGGATGTGTAGTCCTCTTATGGATATTTCGTTTATTCGGGATAATACCTCTAGTGTATTTGCACATGCCGGGAGGCGTGATATTTCTGTATTTCTTGAAAGCAAGGTAAATTAACATTTTCATTAACTCTATTGATTTTGGGTCGTGAGCGATTTCGATTCATAGCCTGTCTGCGAAAGTCGTCGTCACGAGATGTTTTTTCCCAGCTCACATGTCGCTGCATTGTACTGCATCGGTTGATGCAGGTACCAAGGACCATTACTTGCTACTTTGTTAAATGAACTAGGTTTAGAAAACCTTTATTATCTAGAGGATATTTTTTGAGGACATTATTTATACTTCGGCAGACGTGTCTGTCTTGCTGAAGTCAAACTAAGGAGAGTGAACTGATCTCATACATCTGGTTATCTCCTGGCTGTTATAGAAAAGGATGGAGTTTTCCACCTGACTACATTTACAGCACTATGAAATATAACATGCATCTGACTCATCATTGTAATGCTGTCTACCGTTTATTGCTGTATTGAATGTTGCTGTGATAATGACTGTTTGATGTGCCTACACATTTGCGTAACCATTTTGTCACTGTGGCGTCCACAATAAATAATGAAGAAAAACGTCAACGGCTGTTTCAAGACTCATTGACTTTATACGTCGTGAGTTTACTGACGTCCTATGTGGATTGCCCTGTTATTGTTGCATGAACATTGTTTTGACTGAACACATCTACACACTACACAAAACCAGACATGCGGATGCCATCCATCATCATATGGCATCACGCATCAGATAGCTTTCCATAGTACCACCAAATGTAACACATTTGATTGTTTTTCCAGTGGCACAGCAAGGATCTATCAGAGACTCCTTAACCCCGACGGTAGTACATCCCGAATCGAAAAGTACTGAGACTAGCCTATCATTTATTAGACCTTTATCTAAGATGAGAGATCCTCTCCCATCATGCGCAACTGTAGCATGTTAAGCATTGGGGGCATTCAGTTGCTCTCCCAAAATCGAAAGCACAACCAGTGATAGCCCTAGAGTTACCACTATCATTTGCTGTATTACAGGCTCCATCAAACTCTTGTTGTGCAGAGTTTGCCTGTTGGTAAGGTCTTTTCTTGTTAAACCTAGGTCTACCTCGATTATCATTTCCCCTGTAATTATTTTGACTATCATTTCCCCTGTAATTATTTCGACTATCATTTCCCCTGTAATTGTGATTATATTGTCTATTGTACTCATCATTCCGGTTTGAATCCCGGTTTCTAAATTCACCATCGTCATAATCTTGACGTCGAGAATGATTACCTCGAAAATTTGAATAGTTATTATTTGGATAGCCTTTGCGAAAGTGTCTCAAATTATTACCACTAAAATTACGAGAACTACCATCTTGTCTCCACTGCATAGACGAAGAACCATCATGTGTTGGATTACTCCGCTTCTGAGTGTAATTTTGATTACTTCCCCTATTCCAATTTTGTTGAGCACCCTGAAATTTTTTTTTGAAATTAGGGCCATATGGTGTTGCCGAAGCAGCTGGCAACCCTTCTTTCACTTTAGAATTGCTAACTGTAGCATGGGGATGTGCTGTGGCATACTGACAACAGTATTCCTCCATTTCTTGTAAGTTTTTAGGCTTACGCTCATGAAGGAATGCAAGAAAAGAATCATTAACAGATGACAAAACCTTATCTCGCCATAATAAGTCCATTAGACCTTCATATGTTTTCTCAATCTGAGACAACTCAACCCATCGTGTAAATGTACGACGTATCTTTGTAACAAAATCAGAGAAATCTACTCCATTTTCTGGCAACATTGTCCTAAAACGAAGACGATAGTCTTCTTGTTTTAGTTGATATTTTTTTAGTAATGCTGCCCTGACAACATCATAATTAGTCCTCTCATGTTCGTCTATTGTCATAAGAGTAGTCACTGTGTCACCTGTAAAAAATGGCATCAGTTGTTCAACATATTTTTCCTTTTTTATGTTATGCGTATCGCACAAAAATTGGAATCTATCTAGATAATCTGCTACGTCATCCTTTAAAGGATTGAAATGAGGCAATTTAATCCTACTAACAAACTCCCTTGTCGTACTCGAAGTTGTTTGCTGAGCACCCGTACTCGCCAATTTCAATTTCTCTAACTCCAAAGTTGCGAGTTTTTCATCAAGTTCCATCTTCTGTTTTCTTTCCTCATGTTCCATTTTCCTAATTTCAGCCTCGGCTTGAGCTTTCCTCTCCTCTGCAGCAGCTTGAGCTTTCCTCTCCTCTGCAGCAGCTTCTTTGTCTAATCTCTTTTGTTCAGCTTCAAATCTCCTTTCCTCCACCTGCATCTGCAATTTCTTTTGTTCAGCAGCAATATCAGCTTCTCTGTCTAGCCTTTTTTGTTCAGCAGCTGCTTCTCTTTCTAATCTCTTCTCTTCAGCCATAGTTTTTTTTTCCTCTGCAGCAGCCCTTCTCTCTTCAGCAGCTAATGCTTTGTCATACTGAGCAACAGCCCACTGTTCTAACTGTTGACCAGTCTTATCAAGGGCTCTCCCTTGTGTAATAAAGTAGTCCAATGTAGACATCTTGTCTACTGAGATCAGTAACTTGCAGAAGTAAATATATTAAATTATCCAATTTAATGGGAGACAAGTCTGAAATGCTAGACTTGTATACTCACTTCACTTTCTTTCACACTCTTAGTCTTGTTTATAATGTACCCAAAAAATCACCTGAGTACCTGTGGAAAAAAAATTCCCTTATATCCCACTCACTATGGGCACAAGTCTTTTTTTTATAAAGAACTTGAATATGTATTTCACCTTGTCTCAATCTTTGTAGATAACAAGTCTTTTATCAAAGAACTTGTATAAATATCTTATATAATATTTTATCAAGAAACTCTATATGAAGAGTCTATCTTATCAATAATATCAAAACATGACCAAGTATGTGTATGTAGACTGTGTATGACAGTAATGTAGTACAAACAAAAAAAAAAATACAAAGACAAAGATACAAAACAATACAAATGGCAACACTGTTTTAACCAAAAATGTGTAGAGAAATGCACAAGAAAGGAGAGACCTACAGAATACAAACAAAACAAATCGACAATCAAAACTGAAAAACAGACAAAATATTACAAAAACAACGTTAAGTACAATTACATCACAGCTAACATCAATAGCGACCAATTGTCACTAGCAAATTTCCAAATTAAGAAAATTTGCACCTACAGAACGCTTACAGTAAGCCTCGATCAAGTGGCATATTTACCGTAAGACCCACCAACCGAAAAACCCGCTGAAAAATACACAAAAAACAGTAGAAGTAACATAATATAGCAATCAATTTCAATGTGTTGCAGAACAAGTTCAGTCACAGCTGAAACTAAAATAAATTTCTTGCTCCTTGCGAACACAGAAACGAAATGTCAAACGCGCACTGAACGTCAAATCCACTGTAACATAAAGTGGTATTCACGAACCAAAGTTACTATGACCTTCTCAAATTAGGGCTTGCACATTGAATGTTTACTATTTCCACGTACTGTTTACAGACACTTGACCTCCAACAATGTAGCTTGAATGCTCTGACCTAGAAAAGTCTGTTGTTGAATGAAACGTGTAACAACCAGCAGTACTGTTTACAATAGGAACCCGCCTTCTATGCAGTTATGGTCCACGTAGCAAATGCCTAGTAGTTCACTTCAGTACTTGTCTTGTTATGGTTTATCTAGCATTATAATATAAATGCTCGTACTGTTTATTTGGGTCAACCGTTGATGACCTATATCTGTCCTGTTGTAGCCAAAACTTGCAAGTGTAGAATTAGTGCTGTGTGTTACGGCTGTCCCGTGTGTAGCTTAGACCCACAGATCAGAAGTGTAATGTGTACTTGTCCTTCTTGTAACTTTCTCGACAAAACTGGAGACATCATACATGTAACAGCCAACCAGGAATGTAAATTTCTGGATCCATAAATGTCAACAATAATGTCAAATGCTCGCTCTGTTCTTTTTAAACCCACAGATCTGGTCCATCAGAAATGTAAGTTTCTAGGCCACATTGGCGACAAGAAATGTATCATAAGAGCCCACGTAACTGGTCCACCAGAAATGTAACTGTCTTTTTTTTCTTTGTTGATGTGATCACTGGCCCAAGACAGTATACGTGTTGTTAGATGTGTAGTGCGAGCGTATGATGAATTGAGTGTGGGTGCGAATGAAGGCGCGAATGTGTTTAGGCTCGTATAGATGTAGATCCTGCAACCCATACTCTCACATGCAGTAATCAAGGATGCTTTGACACTGCAGGCATGTTTCAAGACATTTATTGACGGGAACACACATAGTATCACCAGGAACAGTCAGTGTAACAAGGTCATGCTGACCTGACATCGATAGGTATACATTTGGCATTCAAAAAGGTAAACATCAGAATAGACGTGCATGGTCAATAGCAAAGTTCTTCAATAATGACAGTTCGTAGCGTCGCCCTTGGCGTCTCTGACTAAACGCGTCAGATGCCTTAGTTACTATGACACATAGGTGCAACTTGGCACTCCCCGCCAATTGCACATATCAGGCTGTAGTATAATAGCCGAAAGCACAGGCCTCGTTCTGACGTCGGCCGTGTACTTCTGTTAAATAGGTTATCATCAACCCTGCAGTAATACTTATTGTAGATAGAAGTTCCGCCAATCTGCGGCTCCCACAATATATCTTCGTCACTGGATTTCTGGACAATATAAGACTAACAGTCTTGGATGGCTACCTCGAGCACAAATATATAAGTTCTGAAATGGCGGATCAGTGAGCTGCTGTTCACCCTAGGTAATCCTTTACATGTTCTGCCACCGAAAAGCGTAATAATGCATAAAGGTCGGTATTACCTGGCAAATGAATCCTCAGAACATCACAAGGAATTCTGTCGTCATCCCGACGCACAGAGATTCACTGGGGAAAACTGCCATAGCAGTTACTTCGAAGATTCTCCCCGAAAAACAATGGACTCTTGGTCCCTTCAGAAAAAACAGGACCTCCCGGCTTCCCGGAAGTATATCTCACTCCCGCTTAAAAAACCTTCCCATAGGCCTACGCCGAACTGTCAACCTCTGACCCTAAAGGTCAAACACAATGAATGAATAAACAAGGGAAGACAACCCCCAATCAACCTGACATCGCAGGTAAAGACACAATTATACTTATGATACAAACATAAGCAAATAACTTGACAGATGACTCCGTCGAAAATGACAGCAACACATATGAAACCCTATCATACGCCCTTGAAAAACAGAGAACTCGTGGAAAGGTCTATAAATGAAATGCTACAGGCGGGAATCATCGAAAGATCCAGATCCCAATGGTCCTCCCCCATCGTTATCGTAACAAAGAAAGATGGTTCCAGTCGCTTTTGCTGCGACTACCGTGCCCTTAACAAAATCACGAAAGTCATTTCCTACCCCCTGCCCAGAATAGATGATCTACTTGCGACGTTGGGAAAGTCTACATACTTTACCACACTTGATGCAAGGTCAGGCTTTTGGTGCATCCCCATGACACCTGAGGCAAAACAGAAATCCACATTCTGTTCGCATATCGGGAGCTTCTCTTAGAATGTAATGCCATTTGGTCTAAAAGGATCGCCAGCAACATATATGTCACTCATGGACGAAGTGTTAAAAGGTTTACAACCATTCGCCCTAGCATATATAGACGATATACTGATACATACCGCAGGCACGATAGAAGACCACCTTCGCAAGGTAGAAATAGTCCTCGATAGACTCAGGCATCACCAAATAAAGTTAAAACTGTCGAAGTGTGAGTTTCTAAAGACAGAAACAAAATATTTAGGCTTCGTCATCAATAGAGATGGTATCAGACCAGACGAAGACAAAGTTAAGGCCATAAGAGAGATGCCTAGCCCCAAGACAGTCAAACAAACACGCTCCTTTATCGGTTCCGTGGGATACTATAGGCACCATATCATACATTTCTCACAAGCAGCTGAGCCATTAATAGCTCTTACCCGCAAGTATGCACGATTTAGATGGACAGAGGAATGTCAGAAATCGTTTGAATATCTAAAAAATGCCCCAACCACCATTCCGCTTCTTGGACATCCAGACATTTCTCAGCCCATGATACTATACACCGATGCCTCGGATAACGCAATTGGTGCGTGTTTGGTACAACCAGTACTAGAAGATGAAACACCCATCCTACCAAACATTCCCAATGAGAAACCCATTGCATTCCTATCCCACGCATTGTCAAAGTCACAAAAACGGTGGACCACCACTGAGAAAGAAGCATATGCCATTCACTATGCAGTACAGAAATTAGACTTTTATGTCAGGGGAACTAAACTCATTATAAGAACTGATCATCAACCTTTGGTTAACTGGCTCACCAAAACACAAGAACAGCCTAAGAAGTTACAGACATGGTCTATGAATTTGCAGTCCTATGACACCACCATCGAATATATCCTCGGTACATTAAACACCTGTGCAGACCTCTTATCCAGGATCAAATATGATGATGAAACTGAAGTGAAAACAAATAGAGTCAAAAATGATGGCACATCCTCAGAGATTGACGATAATGCCAAAGAAATTAACGAAATTACTTCATCAGGTCGAAGAAGTACTTCAGATTCCGCCACTCAAGTAGAAGAAGAAAGTCAAGATATGTTTGACATGAGAGTAGAACAAGCAAAAGATGCAGAAATTGTCAAGCTGCTCACACACGTAAAGGAAAACCCAACAAAAACTAAAGATTTTACAGTACACCCAACGGATGGAGCTCTATACTATATTGATCATAAACAAGAAGGGACACTAAGAAAAGTCATTCCAGCACATCTAGTCCCAAAAGTATTGCTACAGTTTCATGATAACAACGGGCACATGGGAAGAGACAAAACAATTGATGTCATAAAGAAAAGGTATTATTGGCAAACCTTGTACAAAGACATTACAGAGTACGTGGCCACCTGCAAAACATGTAAATTGCGGAACATGAAGCCACATTTAATTCCCCTTCAAGAAATGCAACCTTCCCATTATCCCATGCAAACAGTAAGCATTGACATATCAGGTCCCTACCCACTCACCCAATCAGGCAACAAATACCTCCTGCACATAGTTGACCAATACTCTGTTTGGCCAGAAAGTTACCCACTCAATGATGCCACATCGCAGTCCATCATGCAAATTTTTTTACAAGAATTCATTCCCAGACATGGCTGTCCAAAACGAATCATTTCGGACAACGGTAAACAGTTTATCGGTAACCCATTTAAAGCCACCTTACACCAGCTGAATATCGAACATACCACAACCAGCTATTATTGCCCAAATGCAAATGACAGAAATGAACGCATGCACGCCACCCTACATGATATTATTAGCAAATATATCAAGGGGAACCACCAATACTGGGACCTATACATTAACCAAGCTCTTGAAGCCATCCGAGTAAACGTGAACGATATCACAGGCATGTCACCATTTTTCATGCTATACGGAAGAGAACCAAACTTTCCGTTAGACAACCTACTTCGCCCACAACGAAAATACATGGGAGAAGACCCAATCAAAATAATCCTTCAAGAAAAGTATAAAGCTCACCAGATTGCACAACGAAATACGCAGAAGGCATTTCACAAGAAACAGAAACAACATGATAAATCAGCCAAGCTACCAACGTACAAAATAGGAGACAGAGTATACTACAAGAAACATGTACGCAGTTCAAAATTCGATGACCGATGGTTGGATGGCTACAAAATCATGAAACAAACTACGCCTGTAAACTTCATTATCTGGAATGAAGAGAAACAACACCAAACAAAAGCTCACGTAAAACAACTCAAAATTGATAATCACCGGCCCATTCCGCCTCTGACGACAAATACAAGACCAGTCAGAAAGGCCACCCTAAATTATAATCCATCCAGTACAGATTCGTCTGACATATCAGAGTCAGAGACGACAGACTCTGAATTTTACCAAGACGACCACATATCCAGACCACCTACAGATGAAATACAACGAGCAAGACAACAAAGGAATTCGTCAGAAAGTGAAGAGGACATCCCACCACTTGAATTACGTAATAGACTACAAGACAGAGACCTGCGCATTAGAAATGAAGAAATCATGCCACAGACGTCACACGATGACAACAACAAAGCAACTTATATTCACACTCAAACTTACTCCCGCAGTGATAAATCGTCAGCTGATACCTATCACACCCCCAGTTCAGGCAGCTCCAGTTGGAACACTAGTGACAACCAAACACTGCTATACCACAAGAACAAGATTGGTCGTTCAGAACAATCAGATCCTGAAGAAACTATACCCAAGCATATTGTTGAATCATATACCAGCTATCTTTATGGGGACGAAACGGAACAAGACATGAGAGAAGACAGTGTCGGCCCCGGCACAGCTTTGTCAGACCCCAACGAACAAAATGACAGAGAAATGGTGGAAATATACGAACAAGAAACAGACATTGATTTACCAGACACAGCCAGTTCTATTGAAATCAGTGATGCGGATAGCACATTATTTATACCAGTCAGCTCCAGTGTCAAACGCGCCTATAAAACAGAATCGGATGACTCACTCCCTATCAACAAGATTCCTCGTATACAGCACAACTATATCAGACGAAAGATTTTGAAGAAACGTAGGAATGTTCCAAAACCAAGCCGAGAAGTATTAGCCTCAGCTCAACTTGTCAAAAACAACAGTGTGCATATTACTGCGCCCACTGTAAACGGTGTTAACATACCACAGACCCAAGTCAGACGAAAAATGAAGGCAAAACATGCACCTGCCTTAAAACTAACAGATGTTCCAGCCATGCAAACCCCAACCACACTGAAACCATCACCGCAATCAAAAGATGTTAAGCCATCACCACATTCGTCAATGTCCTCAGTGCCCCAACAATCAGCAAATGCAGTGTCGCCTACCACACCCATCACCACTGCTACCCAATATGATGCTCGCCTAAGCAGTCGGGAAATTGCAATGCTCGAGGCGATGGAAAAAGTCAAAGACCTCGCAAAGCTATTCTGAAAAACACGCCCAAGTGTTCATGTACATGCCATCCCATGTACGGTCTACGCAAATGTGCACTTACTGTTTAACAATGTTCTAACTTTCACATGTACTTTATTTTCAGACTATGTGACTATGTTTCAAAGTGACAGTCCTAGATTGCCTTATTACAGTGTGAGATGTCAGAGCCAAACCCAACAAGTTGTTCCCCGGACATTTCATCTGATGACCAGCGAACACTCAAGAACAGCCCACAGAGGATTCTAGTTAAACATTTTATGGTCTTGTGAAATAAAGATAACACAAAAGATACAATGTTCTTTGTTTACAGACACACTTATTAGTCAGACAGTTTTTGATATTTAAAAATATTACCTTACCTATAACACATGTGTACCACTGATTCTGCTGTAACATTGATCTATACTTTTGTAACTGATCATTATCCACGATTCATTCACTAGACTTCTTGTCCTTACAGTTCCAGACCCCGGTGATTCATTTTCCGTGCATCTTAGTGCATCATTCATGCAGGCAACCCTTGTACGAGAAATTTTCTTCTTACCTGATACTAATATCTTTGTTTCCCAATTATCTTACCTCATCTAACATATATTCACTTAGATCCATCACACTGACATCACTATGACATCTGTAATTATTATTGCATGCTATCCTATTTTTCTCCACAGGATTTATTTATTTTAGCATGTTCACAAAAAATTTGTTTACTTCGCATAAGAAATTGTATATCCAACTTTTAATTCACTATTGTAGGATTTTCCTCACTCCACTATCACATCCTTAACTTACTATTTTTTCCTTTCCACTATTTTGAGATGACATTCTAACATGAGTTTTTCTATCCAAATCATCTTTCCATCCCTTTGAATTACAATGATGTTGTAATCAGGAGATCTTAAATTTCTACCTATCTATCAAGAACTTACAGTATCATCTCCTTACCCCTTATTGACAGCAGTCACCACTATGTTAATTATTTTCTGACCTTATCTATTGCTTGCAGCCCTATTGTTTAGAATTGGTAGTATCTCTAGTGTTTCGTAGACTGAGTATTATCATTCTCTTGAAATTGTGATACATTGTCAGAAAAGAGTTGAAATTTTGACATATTGAAAAAAAATAAGAAAGAGAAGAAAAAAAATGCAATCCAGAAAAGAAATCAAACAGAAAATGCAATGAAAAGAGAAGAGACATAAATGAAAATGAAAAGAGAAATGAACTTGAAAAGAAAAAGAGAAAAGAAGAAAAGAAAAAAAAAGAACATTTTGAATGTTGTTATAAAATGTGTTATCTGGTTATATGCCACCCTCACACATTTTGATGATATGATGATAAACCAATATTGTAAAACATTGACTGCCTTGATGTTAGCAGCCGACATAAAAGAAAAGAAAAAAGAGAAAATAAATCACCATTTCAGAGTGAGAAATTAGTTTTTACTCCTACTGCCCATTACCAGTCATACCCCCACCAGCATGATCTCTGACACTCCAGCAGTATTTTGTTGATACTGCCTATGACAAGTACCCCAAAGACATTTGCACATGCTGATTTTTGCAAATGAAATACCCTTCTATAGCATTTGTATATGTTGATCCCACATTGAATACCCCATTACCAGATGATACCACTGATGTCCTATTTAAGAATGAAGCAACTGTTTAGCGATGATGAAGATGCCATTTTATATTATGTGAAATTTTATGTTGACACAACTAATGTTTTGCTGTGCGGTTTATGCACTTATGCTGACATTGAAATAATGAAATGAATAATTTGAGGCTGTTATGAAATAACAGAAAAAATAATTGAAATTTTTTGGGTTCTATGAACACAGAACAAATCGGAGGAATATCATCGCTGCATATGAGAACCATAAAAATATGGATCATGATTGGACAAGAGACACAAATGAATTGTGATAATCCTATGGAACCAAAAGTGTTAAGTACACAATGGAGATTAAATGAGAAAAAAAAAGATTGAATGCTGATGCACCCAGAACATAATGGAACTATATGAGATTTGGATCACCCATGGACAAAGGATATACAAATGGACTATGCATATCCCATAAAACCGCAGAGGTTATAGACACAATAATAATAATGGAATAAAATGATCATATTATAAATAAGAGACAAGAGATTGTTAATATCTCCATATTTTGGGAGAAGAGAATAATTTCTTGATATTTTTCCACTTGCCTTATATTGTGAACCTGATTATAATAAGATGAATGCACATGAATATTGCTTGCTACTGGTTATATTAAAATGCTTATGGTATTTTAA
Organism: Oreohelix idahoensis; assembly: GCA_024509875.1. Taxonomy (NCBI): domain Eukaryota; kingdom Metazoa; phylum Mollusca; class Gastropoda; order Stylommatophora; family Oreohelicidae; genus Oreohelix; species Oreohelix idahoensis. The sequence goes on from JAMPIV010005557.1 coordinate 13,336, forward strand.
ATTAAATAATACAACAAATCAGAGGATTGAAAAATGATTGAGACATTGTGACAATACTGAGCTTGGATCACCCTTATGATAGATGGACCAAGAACAATGTAACCCCCATGGATTGACGTGTCATAGATCCATATACAATGGATGGATATAATATTATAAAAGAGTACCCAGATTGGACATCCATATTGCTGAATCACGGATTACTATTGGAACAAATGTACCCTCATGCCCCATAATAATAAGTAACTAAAATTACTATGAAAATAAATTGATCATCTGGCTGTAGCAGCAGATGTTATAAACACCATAGAGTTCTGAAAAACCTTCGACCTGCGAAGGCAGAACTGGTGTTGAACATGACAATATTATGTATAAAATGTTTTATCTATACTGTTACAGAATTGAGACATTCGAGTTGAGATTTATAATAATGATTGTATGATGTGTTGTTGTAAAATATTGACAGCTCATAAGGTTCACTAAGGATATATTTCTGGTTATAACAAGAGAACTAGACAGGATCCACATAGCATGGAATTGTGGAAAGACATAAAATGATACATTGAACTAAAAAGAACAAAAGAAGGAAAATGTTACATGGAACCAGAGATTAGTAAGGATACATAGTAGCCAGAGTGCCAGGAACCTTGTCTTGAGAAAAGAAGAAAAATAGGAATATTAAAATGACATGTTGTATTCTGTTAATGATTGATTGAATAAGTTGATGTATGAATATTGCAACAAAGTTAGTGCAAAGTTGATTTTTGCAAAAGACTAGTAATAATAAATAATAATTTTAAGCTATGGCTCACATATGAAAATAACGTGTTGACAGAAAACAGGAAAGAAAAAGAAAGATTGTCGCTGAATCACAAATGGACAGGATCATTACCAGACCTATTACCTGGGTGGATATTGGATACAAACATCACATATTTTGAGAAAATGTAATAGAGAACATTCTCTACAGTGATGGACTTGGAACGAATTCATATACTTACCATTTGGAAAATATCAAATATAGGAAACATTCAGACACAAAAAAAAATAAGAATAAGCTATGAGGTTTTAAATGCTTTTATTGTGAACAATGTGATTGCATGTAAACATGTAAATGGTTACATTATAATTTAGAAGTCTTCACCCATATGACTACCAACGTTTTTTTATATCACAATGACCAACCAGATCATTTATTAGAAAAGAAAACATGATGGGTAACCAAAGAAGGATAAACTGTTTTATGGAGAAAAGATCAACATGACAATAAGGATGTGGATACCTTCAAAATCTCTATGAATAAACTGTAAAATACTTGGAATTAAAAGAGTAAATAAATTACACCCATGATTATAGAACATCAGGAAGAAAATAACTTCAACATTTTTAAAGTACTTGAAGCCTTGGGATATGAAACCTATGACAGGAACAGAAATGATATTACACCCTGCCCCCCACTATGACTAATAAAATGTTGTCAACATGCATTTAGATTATGATAATGCAATTGATTTATGCAGATAAGATATTCTATTGTTCATATTATATGTTCGATGAAAGGAGGGAAGTCACCGGGTGTGGATAATATACCAGCAGAGCTCTTGAAATATGGAGGACCAGATATAGTAAAAATCATGACAACAATTTGCCAGAAGATATGGAGTACAAAAAAATGGCCAAAAGAATGGACGCAGTCATTAGTAATACCGCTTCCAAAGAAAGGAAATCTAAAAATGTGCAAGAACTACAGAACCATTAGCCTTATTAGTCATCCAAGTAAGGTGATGTTAAGGATACTTTTGAACAGAATAAAACAGAAATCAGAAGAAATCTTGTCAGAGGAACAGGCTGGCTTTAGACCAAAAAGAAGTACCTCAGAACAAATCTTCAATATTAGATTACTGATCGAAAAACATCTCCAGCATCAACATGATTTATACCATAACTTCATCGATTTCACAAAAGCCTTCGATCGAGTCTGGCATGAAGGTTTATGGCAAATAATGAGAAAATTCAATTTTGATACCAACATCATAGATATCATTGAAGCACTATACAAGGACGCAAGCAGTGCTGTTTTTGCAAGCAATGACATTGGAGAATTTTTCAAAACAACTGTAGGAGTTCGCCAGGGATGTATCCTGTCACCAATGCTCTTTAACATTTATCTAGAACATATTATGCAGGAGGCTCTCTACGATTATAAATCAACCATATCGATTGGAGGCCGACCTCTGTGTAATCTACGTTTTGCTGATGATATTGATCTGATAGCTGGAACAGAATCAGAACTTCAAGACCTTACCTCTAGACTGGAGAAAGTAACAAGAACATATGGGATGGAAATTAATATAGAAAAAAGCAAGATATTGGTGAATAGCCATAAGAAACATGTTCCGACCAACATTACGTTAAATGGGCAAACGTTAGAAGAAGTTAACACCTTTAAATATCTCGGGTCCACTATATGTAGTGATGGAAGATCAAATAAAGAAATCAAGACAAGACTTGAGATGGCCTCAGCTGCCATGACAAGGTTGAATGTGATCTGGAAAAGTAACATCAGTTTTCCTGTGAAGATCAAATTATACAAATCACTTGTATTATCTATTCTCTTGTATGGGTGTGAGGGCTGGACACTCACTGCAGATACGGAGCGAAGGATTCAGGCTTTCGAGCATAAATGTTATAGAAGAATTTTGCGCATTTGCTATAAAGAGCACAAAACAAATGTCTATGTTAGAGAGAAGATAAACACCTATGCAGGCCATCAAGAACCACTTTTGTCAATAGTGAAACGTCGAAAGCTTGCCTGGTTTGGGCATGTAACTCGTCATGACTCCCTTTCGAAAACGATCCTCCAGGGAACAGTCGAAGGTAAACGGAGAAGAGGAAGGCAAAGAAAATCCTGGGCTGATAACATCAAAGAATGGGCAGGACACGGTTTCTCCACACTTGTACGCATTGCTGAGAATAGAGAGCAGTGGAGGACCCTGTCTGCTGATGCTTCCACCATGGCACCCCTACGACCCATGACGGGTTATGGGTTGAGATGAGATGATGATGATTGTTCATATTTCCCAGTGTTGCCACTTGTCACATTTTTTGAGTGATGACCTTATAAATGTTTTGGATGATTTTAATGGTCAGTGTTGCCAATGTGAAAATTGGATGAAACATGTTGTAAAATGCTGGATAGTTAAAAAATTTTTTGAAGTTGATGTCCATCCCTAGGTTTTTATATAGAAGTTGATCTCATGTAGATATAGGAACCCAGGTTTAGGAATTAGTTTAAATTTTTTAGAATTATTTTTGGACTTAGAAAATTTTTTGAACTTTAAATTTTTCTGAACATTTTTTTTGAACTTAAGAAATTTTTTGGATAAATTTTTTAAGATTTGATAGTACTCAAATGTATCCCTACGGGATACATTTGCAGGGCCCCGGGATCTGTATGTAGCCGCGTATACCGTAATTTTCTTCAGATACAGACTATATCAGAAAGAGGCACAGATTAACATATAAAATTAATTCTTATGAGAAACAGAAGATATTAAAAACGATGACATGCATTTTTTATTGGGGTCGAGCTTCGCTTCGCTTGTAGATGCCAAGCATTAGTCATGTGATCCCCAACCAATCGTAAGGCTCACTGCTGTTCTGCCGGCAGAGAATGTAGAAGAGACGCCATCTCAGTTAGAAAAAGGAAAGTGATCCTAGCAGACGTGTTTTTGTCTAGCGCTGTGAATATTTAGTTGAAGAGATCAACTTTTAACTCTTTCATCCATTGTGCATTCGAGGATGTGGTGTGATGTAGTGTTTTTCAGAAAATTGTAAGTATATTGACCATTAGACAATTCCAGCTGTTTTAGAAGATCACACGGCTAAGTCTACGGCAGAAATAGGTTCGAACATTACAATGAAAAAAAAAAAATGAAAACCTAAAACCTTGTGGGAGGAAATGCTCTATAAATTGGAGAACAGTAAACCTAAGGATTTCTACATCAATATAAAAGGAAGACTTATACTGAAGAGTTGCCAGTATATTTGTGAGGACAGAATCTAAATGTTCAACGTAAGAGAACAGTAGAAACAAGGAGACAGTCTCATAAATAAAATGAAGACTTTAGAAAAGGTGCAATAGGAACTTTGCATAAATGAAAAGGTACCAGATGTTTTTACACAAATTGCTAACTGCTGTACATATGCATGTATCATAGACCTTGTTGTAATTGACCACGTTCAGTTTTGCAAGTGCAGACTATTAAAAGTTGTTGCTGCAAAACCCAGTGCCGTTGAAGAATCATTTACCTGCAGTTGGCTATCATACAAATTAATTAATGCATCAAATAAAAGCTAATCGCTACAGGTGCAACATAAATAAAACCCATCTGCTCTAACATAAAACATCATAGAGGATTATCCCCGAACCTGGTTAACTCCCGTAAGACTGTAAGAGAGCAATCACCAACTCTAGCAGGCAAGCTAGTATCAAAACCTAACACTCTCGACATAAACAGCAACCTCCAACTACCCTACCCGGCCACATTAATGTATATTTATATTTAATGAAATGTTCAATTTTTCCTTTCTTCTTTATGAAATGTGAGTAGAATCAGAAGAAAAAAATAATATATATATATTGATTTCATTTGATTTTGATAGTCCTGACCAAAATAATATTAGGTTCAGGACTAAATAAATGGTAAAAAGATTTGTTAAATACTAAATTTAAAACACTGTGTTAGTTGAGTTGATCATAGAATTTAATATCTGTGTGTGTGTGTGTGTGTATATATATATATATATATATATATATATATATATATATATATATATATATATATATATATATATATATATATATATATATATATATATATATATATATATATATATATATATATATATATACGAGGGGCGTTCAGAAAGTAATGCACCACATCGTTTTTCTCAGCTAATAATGAAGATAGAAGCATGAAATTTTGCACACTTCAAATATGGCATGTTCCAATAGTGTGCCCCAAATTGCAGTGCAACCGGCCAAATAATACGGCTGCCCTAAACCGTTAAAATGGAGCGTGTTAGCAACTTGCGTTATAAGCAGCGAATTGTGACAGAATTTCTCGTTGCAGAGAAAGAAACTGTTGTGAACATTCACAAGCGTCTATGTGATGTGTATGGAAGTTTTGCGGTCGACAGGAGTACAGTCAGTCGCTGGGTTCAGAGAATCAAAGAATCAGGAAGTGGAGTTACGGAGCTGCTTGATCGGCCGCGCTGTGGTCGTCCTGCCACAGCCACCAACACAGAAATGTTGAAAAGCGCTGAAGGAATTATTCTTACTGATAGGCGAATCACTACTCAACAATTGGCCTTACAGCTGTCAGTCAGCATTGGTAGTGCAAATGCAGTTATAAAAACTCTCGGATTTTCTAAGGTTTGCGCAAGATGGGTTCCTCGAAGTCTCACAAATGACCACCGATTGCAAAGGAAAGCAAATTTCTTCTGAATTGTTGGAGCGTTTCAATGCTGATAGAGAGAACTTTTTGGCTAAGATCGTTACAGGTGACGAAACCTGGGCACATCATTTTGAACCTGAGACAAAAAGACAGTCAATGGAGTGGCATCATCCGCAATCACCACGAAGAAAGAAATTCAAGACAACTCATTCAGCTGGAAAGGTCATGATCACTGTCTTTTGGGACATTAAAGGTGTGATTCTTGTGGACGTTATGCCAAGAGGAGAGACAATCAATTCGCAAGCTTACATTAAGACATTGAAAAAACTCAATCAACGTTTTCACAGAGTTCGGCCGCACAAGAATCCAGCAGACCTGCTTCTCCTTCACGACAATGCGCGACCTCACACAAGTCTGGCAACACGGGAAGCAATCACCAAATTGGGTTGGACTGTACTACCCCATCTACCCTATAGTTCCGATTTGGCACCCTCTGATTTTCATCTATTTGGTCCACTTAAAGATGCACTCCGTGGGACAAGGTTTGAAGATGATGAAGGGGTGATTCATGCAGTGAAGAAATGACTACATGATCAAGACAAAATCTGGTACGGGCTAGGAATACATGCACTTGTTTCGCGCTGGCATAAAGCCGTACATGTTGATGGGGATTGTGTTGAATAATACCGATGTTTACATGACATATCCATGTATATTGTGTATAAATTTCATGCTTTTTGAATAAACAGCTCCTGAGAAAAACGATGTAGTGCATTACTTTCTGAACGCCCCTCGTATATATATATATATATATATATATATATATATATATATATATATATATATATATATATATATATATATATATATATATATATATATATATATATATATATATATATTACTTACTTACTTACTTAGTCGTTCCCCTTTTACCGCGAGGTGTAGAGGTTTGGAAGAGAGAGCGCCAGACTATTCTATCAGCTGTCTTCTTCCTGGCCTGGTTCCATTCTAGTCCTCGGTCCTTCAAAGATTTTCTAATGTTGTCCTCCCAGCAGACTCTGGGTCGTCCTGGAGGTCTGGATCCTTGGCTCTTTGTTTCCCATGCTTGTCGTGGTAGCCGATCTTCTCCCATTCTGCATACATGGCCAAACCATCTTAGTTGGGACTGTTCTATTTGGGTCTGCAGCGGGTGGGATTTTAGGCCTTGACGTATCGTCTGGTTACGGACCATGTCTCTTCTTGTTACTTCAACCACCTTCCTCAGATACCTCATTTCTGAGGTCTGGATCTGGCTTTTGTGGGTTGTAGTCATTGCCCATGACTCGCATCCATATGTCAAGACTATATATATATATATATATATATATACAGTAGAACTCCATTTATCCGAACCCCAATTATCCGAACATCCAATTATCCGAACACTTTGTCCAGAAAAAAAAAACCAGGTGCCACCAGTCACGTTAGACTACAATTCTGAATCTTTTGATGCGGCAAGCTTCAAATGTGTGCGAACAATTTGTAGAGGATGGGATGGGCTAATGGTCGGTCGCTTACATACAGGAAGTCAGTTAGATCATTATATCATAAAGTCAGTTAATATCTAGTTTACCAATCCAGTGTACGAGTGCGTTCTAGGCAGAACACTGGCTAAACAGACAGTTCAACTTAAAATAATTGTCTCTGCTACCACAGCAGAATAATTTTGGTGTACAAGTATTTCTCTGTGCGATAAGGCATCTTCCAGTAGGCCTAATGCATATAAAAGGAACCGCAATGTTTTGTCAATTGAAACGAAAACAGAAATTATCAAGAGACTAGGAAAAAGTGAAACTGTGTCTTCACTTGCCAGAATTTTCAATGTTGGGAAAGCTAAAGTCTCTGACATCAAAAGTAACAAGGATAAAATTATGAGTTTTGCATCGAAATTGGATAGTGAAAATGGGTCGAAGAAACGTAAAACCATGAGAAATGCGAAAGATTTGAAATTGGAAGAGGCTTTGTATATATGGTTTGTGCAAAGAAGAAGCAAAGGGGAACCTATCTCTGGCTCTCTATTGTGTGAAAAGGCACTTCAGTTCAACAATCAACTTGACGGTCCTCCTGACTTTAAGGCTAGCCAGGAATGGTTAAGAAACTTTAAATCTCGTCATGGCATACGAGGATTGGAGATTCAAGGGGAATCTTTATCTAGCGATGCAACTGCCGCTGAAAATTTTAAAGAAACACTCTTGGCTTTTTTGGAAGAAGAAAGTTATTCACTCGATGATGTGTATAATGCCGATGAGACTGGCTTATACTGGAAATCAATGCCTCAAAAATCACTTGCATCTCAGCGCAAAGCAGCTGCCCCTGGGTTTAAAAAGTGCAAATAGAGAGTAACAATTTTGGTAGCCGCGAATGCCAGTGGAAGTCATCATTTACCGGTGCTAACGATTGTTTCATAATCCAGATATACCAGGTTCGAAACCTGCTGCAGGCGGTTTGGTAGCAGATCGCTTTGTGTGGATTTTTAACAATGGTATAAGCGCCGTACCGTTCAGAAAGCAATGGCAAACTACTGAATGAAAATATTGCCTAGAAAAATCACAAACAGCCAATAAAAGCTGGGGTTGATTGCCACGTCCTGTAAAGGATAAGCAACTAACTTAACTTAACGATCGGCAAAGTAAAAAAACCACGTTGTTTAAAGAATGTGACATGTCTCCCATTGTGCTACAAAGCACAGAAGAGTGCTTGGATGAATAGTGAAATATTTCTTGATTGGTATACAAATCAGTTCATCCCAAATGTGAAGAGGTTGAGAGAACAAGAAAAGAAAACTGGAAAAGTAATTCTTCTACTGGACAATGCACCATCTCATCCAGAGACGGATACATTGAATGCAGTTGATGCAAATTTTAAAGTAATTTTTCTGCCTCCTAATGTAACAGCACTGATTCAACCAATGGATCAGGGTGTTATAGCAAAACTTAAAAAGATGTACAAGAAGGAAGTCCTGCGTCGTTTATTGTTGGCTGAAGTTGAAGAAAGTGTGGTGGCGTTTTCCAAGAAGCTTAATCTCAAAGACTGCTGCTATATGTTAGCTGATGCTTGGACCACCCTGTCACAAGATAATCTCAACAAGGCTTGGAATAGATTGCTTGGGAAAAAAGAAGGAAATGAAACTACTGCAGTGGACACAAATGATGATTGTATAAATGAAGTTGTGGAACTGTTTCAAGCAATGCCCGGATTTTCGGACTGTGACAAAGATGATGCACACACGTGGCTAGAAGATGATAATGATTCTGGTTTTCAGTTTTTGAACGACGAAGAAATTTTGTCTTTTGTGCAAGAAGAAAACCAAATACATGTAGTGACCGATGATGAAGACTCCTCAGAAGTACATGATGTACTTGTAGATTATGAAGAAAACCCAAAACGTCGACCAAGTCCTGAAGAGGCCTTTATAGCACTAGAAACAGCGATGGCTTGGTACGAGCAAGAAGATGACAGCTGTCCTACACAGCTTCTGCTGTTGAAGAGAATGCGGGACTTAGCAGCCAAAAGGAGACTATCCAGTTTGGTGCAAAAGAGGATTCCTCATTATTTTAAATAGTGGGCTACATCTGTGCAAGTACATGTATACGTAAGTTGCGCATGGTTTTGAATCGTTTGTAATGTTATTTTGAAAACATTTCTCTTTCTTAAAAAAAACATA
>JAMPIV010005557.1:25000-64773 GCA_024509875.1 Oreohelix idahoensis
TCTCTTGATTTTTCCTGAAGCTGGCGGAGAGAGAAGATCATGTCTGTTGTTGATCTGCCAGCTCGGAATCCACACTGTGCCTCTGGATATATGCGCTCAGCTAACTTGTGTAGTCGCATTAAGATGACTTTGGCAAAAACCTTACCAACAATACTAAGAAGAGAGATGCCTCTGTAGTTATTGCAATCACTTCTGTCTCCTTTATTTTTATACAGTGTTACAATCTTGGCATCTCGCATGTCTTGAGGAATAGTTGTCTCTTCCCAGCACTGGCACAGCATCCTATGCAGGGGATGTAATAGCGTGCTCTTACAGCATTTGATTAAATCAACAGGAATCCCATCACTGCCTGGTGCTTTGCCAGAGGCCAAGCTATCAATGGCCTTACTGAGTTCCTCTAATGTTGGTTCGGCATCCAGCTCCTCCATAGTTGGCAGGCTATTGACAGCATCAAGAGCTGCAGGCGTAACGGTATTGTCTCTAGCGTAAAGCTCAGAGTAGTGCTCGACCCACCTCTCCATCTGCTTACCCTTATCGGTTAGCTTCTCTCCGCTGATGGTTTTTAGCGGTGCCGTCTTACTTTTATGGGGGCCAAGTGCTTTCTTTATACCGTCATACATTTGTCTAATGTTGCCTGTCTGTGCTGCGATCTGGATGCTCTCACTGAGCTGGAGCCAATAGTCATTTGCACAGCGTCGAGCAGTTTGTTGAACTTTGCTTCTCGTAGCCCTCAGGATCTGTAGGGTTCTGGCACTCGGTGAACGTTTGTATTCATTCATAGCACTGCGCTTAGCTTCAATAACAGGTGCCATCACATCTGATGAAGCGTCAAACCAGTCATTTGACTTTGCTGTTTTCTTACCAAAGGTGGCAAGTGCAGTACTTTGAATGGTGTTCCGTAGATGCTCCCAGTTCTCTGTAATAGTATCACCATGCTGAGGGTTACTGAGCACTTTCTTGAAGGTCGCAGTGAATTGAGCGATCATGAAAGGGTCTGACATCTTGCTGGTATCAATGCGTGGTTTCCCTTCATGTCTGACACGATAGAGTTTTCTTGGTTGTGCTCTGATTTTGCAGCAAACCAAGGAGTGATCTGTGTCACAGTCTGCACTATGGTACGAGCGCGTGGAGAGCACAGACCTGAGGAGTGGCCTTCTGACGAGAATCAGGTCAAGTTGGTGCCAGTGCTTGGATCGTGGGTGTCTCCATGACACCTTATGCTGGGGTTTTGTCTGAAAGTAGGTGTTGGTCACGCAGAGGTCATGGTGGACGCACAACTCTAAGAGCCGTTGTCCATTTTCATTCATCTTGCCAATACCAAACCTGCCCAGACATGAAGGCCATGAAACATTATCGGCACCCACTCTAGCATTAAAGTCACCAAGGAGAACAAGCTGTTCTTGCTTAGGTATGCTTTTGATTACTGCTGCTAGATTCTCGTAGAACTCATCTTTAGCTTCTGAGGCAGAGCACAGAGTAGGAGCATACACACTGACAAGGGTGATGGGACCTGTACTAGTTTGCAGGGGGAGCGTTAACAGGCGTTCTGATCCATTCTCGCCTGGTTCAACCATGTTAGTTAGCGATTTTTTGACCGCAAAACCTACTCCGTGTTCTCTAGCTTTATTAAGATCTTTCCCTTGCCAATAAAATGTGTAGTCCTTCTCGCTCACCGCTCCAGAGCCCGCCAGGCGCGTTTCCTAAAGTGCAGCTATATCCACCTGAAGTCGTTTAAGCTCATCATTAATTATGGCTGTCTTCCTTACATCGTTTACATCCTGTAGGTTTTCGGATAGTCCAGTCAACATAGTCCGGACGTTCCAGCATCCCAATCTGAGAGTTTGCTTATTTCTATTTTTTCGATAATTGCTTGGTGCAAAATTTTCTGTCCACAGTTCGGGTTTGACCCTAATCCCCATGCACCCAATGGGGAAAGCAGACAGTGGCGGGACAACACCTTATTGACTGGGGGCTGCCCAGCTTGAAGCGGGCGGTAGCTGTCCAGTGAGATCCTAGAACCTCTCCCACTGTCGGAAGTAGCCCCTGGCGCCATGCCCTACGCCAATTGGGCAAAAGGCTTATAACCGGTAACTGCTACTTCCCGTGTTTTGCCGACACCTATAGGGTGAAGCTGGAGTGTCCTCTCCAGGGCGCGAGCTTGGGCACAGTTATATGGAGATCAAGCTGTTGCCCATGCAGCATGTTCCCCCTCTCCACACAGCCGGTAGATCCAAAGGAACGGCAGTAGCCGATACAGTTTGGTACCAGCCATGTCGCAGGAGTTGCCAGAATAATGTCGAATCGACATTAGACTGCCTTAGGGACTCCGACTCCGGATTTATCCTCAGGGTTTACTCCCGAAGCCAATTCCACAAATGGATATTCCCGCAAGGCAGCGGTGGTTTGAATTCAGAGTTCCTTCTCTTAGATAAGCTACCAACCAAGGATCACGAGCCCTATCTGCCCGAAGCTGCTGGTTTTAAGGCGCCAGTCGCTCGCCTTTGCCCCTTCTCCCGTCAGTGGAAACAGTTCCACCGGGCTCAAATTGAGCCACACGTGAAGGCCGGGAGCTGGACTTGGTTGTCAGAGGCTGTTTGAGGCGCGTGCCATAGAAGTATTTTATCTGCAGTGAGAGCTTATCCTCACTACAACTCCCGGCAATAACAACCTATATATATATATATATCACAACGGGCTGATCACCCGTTTGCCAGTCACTTCGATTACGGAAACAACAGCAAATGGGTTGATTTGCCGTTGCCCTAAAGACGCCACTAGGCGTGATGGGAAACAATGGCAGGGAAAACCTATCTGCTGTTGCCCTAAGACGCCACTAGGCGTAATGGCTACTGACTGCTTTGACGGTCGGTGGCAAAGGACGGAAGAAGAAGAAGAATATATATATATATATATATATATATATATATATATATATATATATATATATATATATATATATATATATATATAGATAGAGAGAGAGAGAGAGAGAGAGAGAGAGAGAGAGAGAGAGAGAGAGAGAGAGAGAGAGAGAGAGAGAGAGAGAGAAAATTTGAACCTCTAAACCTAAGCTTTTTTCAATTTTGCTTATTTCAATTATAAAAAATAATCACGTAACTTGTAATGGTGTACCAGGTAATATTACATCCCATTAGGCTTACATCTAAAAAAAAAACGAAAAACATTTAAGTTAAACCCACCTATACATGACAAGTCCCCAATGTACACTGACTTATAAACCGTTAGACCAGCGATGCCACAAATTTTTTTTAATGTACCAGACTTAAGAACTAAAAAGTACCAAATAAAATAAAAACTAATCCAGGTTAGCTGGTAGCTCTGTATATGCTATGTATGCACAAATATGTATCGAAGTACAAATGAAACTTTGAACAAATAAATTAGAATTATATTTTTTCAGTAGAGTTTGAACCCCAGATTTGGTACTATTACCATGTATTATGACTATTTCTGTACTTTAGTAGTCACAATTGTACCAAATCTAGTATATTATAACTAAATGTAGCACAGCTGCGTTAGACTCTGTCATAAAATAGTACTGTAGAATGAAGAAGAAAAGAAAACACACAAATAGTTTTTCATTTCTACCGTTTTACCAACGCCATACAGCATTTCTACCGTTTTACCAACGTCATACAGCATTTCTACCGTTTTACCAACGCCATACAGCATTTCTACCGTTTTACCAACGCCATACAGCATTTCTACCGTTTTACCAACGCCATACAGCATTTCTACCGTTCTACCGTTTTACCAACGCCATACAGCATTTCTACCGTTTTACCAACGCCATACAGCATTTCTACCGTTTTACCAACGCCATACAGCATTTCTACCGTTTTACCAACGCCATACAGCATTTCTACCGTTTTACCAACGCCATACAGCATTTCTACCGTTTTACCAACGCCATACAGCATTTCTACCGTTTTTACCAACGCCATACAGCATTTCTACCGTTTTACCAACGCCATACAGCATTTCTACCGTTTTTACCAACGCCATACAGCATTTCTACCGTTTTACCAACGCCATACAGCATTTCTACCGTTTTACCAACGCCATACAGCATTTCTACCGTTTTTACCAACGCCATACAGCATTTCTACCGTTTTACCAACGCCATACAGCATTTCTACCGTTTTACCAACGCCATACAGCATTTCTACCGTTTTACCAACGCCATACAGCATTTCTACCGTTTTACCAACGCCATACAGCATTTCTACCGTTCTACCGTTTTACCAACGCCATACAGCATTTCTACCGTTTTACCAACGCCATACAGCATTTCTACCGTTTTACCAACGCCATACAGCATTTCTACCGTTTTACCAACGCCATACAGCATTTCTACCGTTTTACCAACGCCATACAGCATTTCTACCGTTTTACCAACGCCATACAGCATTTCTACCGTTTTTACCAACGCCATACAGCATTTCTACCGTTTTACCAACGCCATACAGCATTTCTACCGTTTTACCAACGCCATACAGCATTTCTACCGTTTTACCAACGCCATACAGCATTTCTACCGTTTTACCAACGCCATACAGCATTTCTACCGTTTTACCAACGCCATACAGCATTTCTACCGTTTTACCAACGCCATACAGCATTTCTACCGTTTTACCAACGCCATACAGCATTTCTACCGTTTTACCAACGCCATACAGCATTTCTACCGTTTTACCAACGCCATACAGCATTTCTACCGTTTTACCAACGCCATACAGCATTTCTACCGTTTTACCAACGCCATACAGCATTTCTACCGTTTTACCAACGCCATACAGCATTTCTACCGTTTTACCAACGCCATACAGCATTTCTACCGTTTTACCAACGCCATACAGCATTTCTACCGTTTTACCAACGCCATACAGCATTTCTCCTCATATACTCATAAAATAGTACTGAAGCGGTTGCCATAGTGATATAGAAAAATGGAAAAGTGGTGGGGTAAATATGAACCCACTTATCCATTTAAGGGATAAATCACACTGATGCAGTGATGCTATGATGAGCGTAAATAATATTATTCATTATACCTCTACATTTCCCAACATGGATCATAATTTCTACGAATTTCGATATATAAAACTATGCAGGCTTACACAAAATGTGACATTTTCTGAGATCCCAGGAAATTTCTGGCTCCCCTCCTTTGGCTCCAGGGGCCCCCCCCCCCCCTTTTTTTGACCCCGGGTCAAGGTACGATGTACCCAGTGCACCCCCTCTCCTGGGGCCAGGAGGAGGGGGGGGGCTAATTGACAAAGCAGTTTGTGGCCATCACCGCCTGGTGGCGCTTTTAGGACAGGTACAAAATGTCTCCATTTTGCTCGGTCGGTGGCCATCCTTAGTATAAGACAATATAATAGACAATATAATAAGTGTAATAGACGATAGACAAGTTGTGCCTCTGACAGTGTTAAAAACGCGTCATTATGGGAGATAACAAAGACTTTGAGCATATTAGTATTGCAACGGGAAGTAAAAAAATAAATTTGTTAATTAGCAAAGGGAAATAAAAGTAAAAAATCAAATGTTATTATTTTTATATTGTTAAGTTGTAATAACATTTTTATTGCTATTATAATGATTAAATACTTTATAAAAGAAAATAATTGTTATGTAATTTATACGGTAAAAATTTATTTGTATTTTGTTTTAATAATAAAAGAAATAACAGTTTTAGCTAATTACATTTTTTCAGCCAGTCTTAAGTTTTAGCTTGTGAACTAGTCTTTCAGCTTACATTTTAATCAGTTATTACACTATCAACTATTGTTGCATCTTGGATATGATTGTCGCTGACCGTCCAATTACCTGGCGTAACTTAACACGTCTTCGTGAAGCTTGAATGTGACACCATAAGATAAGAATTACTACCGTAGCAAATACTGCCACAGGGGAGAGGCGTGTTAGCCACAGGGGAGAGGCGTGTTAGAGACTTTCCCTATGTTCAGCATAAAGAGTAAAATGTATGAAGGGAAAAATGGAATGCCAAATAAAAGCGATTGGAGGGAAAAATGAAGAAAAAGAAATGGTAGTGCTGGAGGTGTGAGAGATCACACAAAAGGACAGGGACAGACATTCCGGCACAAATATATCTATATAGTAAATGAATACTATGATTACAACAACAAAAAATGTGCAATGTATATTTAGAGTACAAGAAAGAGTGTGTGTGTAAGGAGTGAAAGGTCTTTTTTGTTGTTGTTGTATACAGCTGCTCACTGTATTTTTATACTTATATTCATGCTATTATTGTTAATGTTTTTTTTTTTTTTTTTTTTTTTTTTTTTTTTTTTAATCCAGCGGCACTTGGGCTTTCAGCCCTTCGGCCCAATGACATGTCATTGCGAGGCTGGGGAACCTGAGGACTTTCCTTCCAACCCGGTCAGGAGCTTCGCTCCTTCCCATCCACAGAGGGTTTATCACAGGAGCCGTTCAGGCTATTCAGTCAAATTTCCGGCCGTAAACATTTCTTCAAACGCCGACGCCCGGGTTTGAACCATGAACACCTGGTCGCCAGTACAACGCCGAAGCCATTACACCAGCGCGGCTCCCTTGTTAATGTTTCAATGCATATGCCTTTGTAAGTTTCCACGGAATGTGAATAAAGATGTTTAAAAAAAAAAAAAAAATTTTTTTTCAAAACCGCTTTGTGGTCTGTGAATTTGAGTGTTTCTGGTAAGTGTTTGGACTCGATTGTACCGGTGCGTTGATGGTGAATAAATTCTATCTAATCGTGCTGTTCTGCCATGTGCGTTATTTGTGTGTGTGGTGTCCTTGGGATGTGTCTCTCTGTAGGTATGCATGTCTACTATGGTTTGTAGCATATCTAGCTGGTGAGTGCCCTCCCTGTTTGCCAACCGAATTTGTGTTTTGACATCCCCGCCTATAACATCCATTTTTGTCAGTATACAATTAAAATCTCCCCCTAATATGATGTTCTGCCCCCTGTATGAATGCGTGAGTGGGCTTTCTTCTTCTTCTTCTTCTTCTTCTTCTTCTTCTTCTTCTTCTTCTTCTTCTTCTTCTTCTTCTTCTTCTTCTTCTTCTTTGATCCTTAGCCGCCGACCGTCAAAGCAGTCAGTGGCCATTACGCCTGGTGGCGTCTTATAGGGCAACAACAAATTGATTCCACTTTGCTCGTTCGGCGGCCATCCTTCTTACAGTGCCCCAACTCTGGTTCCCAAAAACCAATTCTGGTTTCGTGTTTTGCGGTCGGGGCATCCGTTTTCATGCCAGTGGCTTCCTTTCGGCTTTCACCACTGTCAGTCATACGAGCCTGAGACTTCGGATGTCCGTCCCACAGCAAAGTTTTTCCATTTATTGTTGTTTCCGTAACATGGGCGATTTTTTTACATAGACAGGGGTGTCGGCCCTGTGCTAAAACTCCCAACCTGGAGGACCAGAGTACCAGCTTTTGTCTGACCCCTACCCACGCAGACCAGTCCAGCTTGGTTGAACCTACCAGGAGTAAATCTCCCACTGGCATAGCTCTGGGGATTGTCAGGGTACACAAGCTGCCATACCGCTACAAGGTATAGGTACCATTGATGGCAGAGTAGGCTTTCTAGGCTATCATAAAACAAGGGTTGGTGTCTGTAATCTGGTGGTGCATGTATGTTTACTATGGTGTATGTTTGTGTGTTGTTCCTTAACTGAACTATGGCTATTCTACCCTTACTATCTCTGTTTTTCCTGATAATTTCCCACCTATCCGATGTCTGTACGATAGCTACCCCTGAACCTATATTCTGAACGCTAAGGCTAAAACATTAATGTCTAAGTCCTAATTTTGTCGTGATATGGGCTGCGTGTTCGTCTGTGTGTATGTTGGTTTCTTGAACCAGTATAAAATCTGGATGGTATTTGTGTATGAGTGTTATGAAATGTTGTAAGTTTGTGCGAAGGCCACGAATATTTACACTAATTATTCTAATTTCTGCCGCCATTCTTGAAATGTGGTATTTGCTAATAGTGCAATTACATTTATTTTTTATTTATTTATTTATTTTTTTTTTATAACCAGCGGCACTCGTGCTTTCCAGCTCTTTCGGCCCAATGACATGTCACTGCGAGGCTGGGGGGTCAGTGGACTTTCCTTCCAACCCGGTCAGGAGCTTCGCTCCTTCCCATCCACACGGGATTTATGTGCAGGAGCCGTTCAGATTATTCAGTCAAATTTCCGGTCGTAAACATTTCTTCAAACGCCGACGGCCGGGCTTGAACCATGAACACCTGGTCGCCAGTACAACGTTGTAGCCATTACACCAGCGCGGCTCCCAGTGCAATTACATAAAAATTGATGTTTGAGGTCAGGGGAAAACGTCTTTACTCTGTGTTACCAGGGCTATTGTTGGAGTCCGTTTGTTGTTGTTTGAAAGTGTGAAAATAGGTTTGTTGAATCTGTCTACTTGACATAACGCGAATGGATAATTTCTGAACAAAGTAGTAAAAAGTCAACTTGAACTTCCAACCATGGGCATATCAATTAATGCCAAGAAGGTGTATAGTTCATTCAATTTATTTGACATGGTACGGTTGACTAGACGAACATTTAATGTTGACGACGGATGGTTGACGTTCACTGGACAGCACACAACGTAAGTTTCATATGTTAAAGTACAGTTTTTTTTTTTTTTTTTTTTTTTTTTCGTACGCCCGCTAATACTCGAGGCGAAATCTCAGGTTATTATTTTATGTCTAACCTGACATTGATTTTACGTGAGTATCCCTTTATTTCTTGTACAGAGACAGGTGTCCCTCGCCATTCAGGCAAATACTCGCCGATTTCGGAGGTACCCATTGCAGCTGAGTCGGCTCAGGAGCCGCCAGTCCCTGGTCGACGACACTCCTTCAAATGTTCTCGCCAGGTCTCGAGTTAATTCAGTCCAAATCCCGGTCGACGAAAAATCCTCAAATGCCGTCGCCCGGGTTTGATCCTGTATCACCCGGTCGCCAGAGCGGTGTTGTAACCACTACGCTAGCGCGGCTCCCAAAAGTACAGTTAATTCGTTCCTTAAGATCATCTCTTAGGTAACGTCAGACTAGTTATACAGTGTTCATAACATGGCATCCAATTAAACAAATGAGGCAGTTATATAAGATATGTCAATCTTCCACTGTCCTATGACCTTGGCAATGACGGAGAACCTTGTCAGGTCTTTTATATCATATAATGTTCCGATACTACGTATCTCCTTTTAGTACTGGCATCTTATTTTCAATCAATGAAGAATAACAATAATATACTTTTCTGCCCACGACCTTCGTGGCATCATAGCTTAGATATAGCAAATACTTGAGTCACCTCTGCTTTGCGGGGTACGTATTCGTAACGGCCGAATACTGATTTTATATCATAAATATATATATCAAGCCAATCCTGGATGATCCTAACGTCGGAATCCGTCGGCTTTACAATTCATATAATAAGTTTCAAGTAAGACTCCATTTTTGCACCAATACGTCATTGGTACAACTAGACGTCTACATGAGAACGAAATACATAGTTATCTAAAATCATACTTGCTTCTTTTCCCAAGAAATATCACTAGAATACTGTTGACCCGAGTCCTCATCTTGCTAACAGACGGACGGTCATACACAATAAAAATATACCCGCAACACGGGTTCGAACGCCAAGAATCAATGGACTGATTCTTGGGCACTAAACTTCTCAACCCCAGCTATGACGTAGACTGACTGTCTAGATACACGTGCGGTCTGCATAACCCCCTATACGCCTTAGTGCACAACCGTGCGCTAATGAAATCAAACTCACCAATAAGACTTACTCTCATGTGAGTCGGTGCGCAAAGTTATTACAGAGGTAGGACAACATATTTATAATATGATACTACCTTCATCTGTAAAGGAGTGTAGAGGTCTACGGAAAGGGCTCTACAGATTCCTTACCAATCCCCCCAAAAAAATTAATTATATTATTTTTTTTCTTTAATACTCGACACTAGAGGTGATTCAAGTTTACATATTACCATTTTTACAAATATATCATGATAAAAATAATCAAATATGAAATTCCATTCAACTCAAATGAACAAAAGGTATGCGTAAAAGCATACATCCACAATTGACCACCTTTGGTACAATGTGGTAAATGAAATAAAATAACATATTTAGAAATATTGAATTAACACCAATGTAAACGCAAATGAAAAGAAATGATGAGAAACCAAAGAATAAACAGAAAAGTGATGGATATGTCTTTAAAATGACAAGTGAAAAAAATGAATAAAAATGAAAGAATACAATTTAAACACGTATAAGATCAACGCACTTAACTGTGTCTCTAAGTCATTTTGTGGTACTAATTAAATTACCAATGTTAAATTAATGTGCTTAAATACCAATATTAATAAATCTACTTAAATATTGTATAGTTAATTACATTAATCATTATGTTAACTAACTAAATATCCAAGTTTAATAATCAAATAAATTCGTTTATTTCACTTTAATAGTGTTATTAGTTCCTTAAATAACGAAAGTTCCATTTTCCTGTTAGTGAACAGTTTATAATATAACAAGTTCAGTTCCACGAAGAAAATCCAAGTGTTTGAAATGTCATTTCTGTGAGAAAATATAATCCTTTTACAACGTTATTTTCTCTTCAATGTCATAATTAAGTGACTTTTATTTTCACAAAGATAGTCATATAACTTAACGTTCCATGTTATTTTAATACATAAGCATTGTAGATTTCACTTGACTGATGGTTAATGACTCTTATAATTGAGGTATTACATGTAAAAGTTACAATCGACGAACTGTCAGTGTCGAAGTTCAGTTGTCTTAAGTGCGTAGCTGCTAATTCGATTCATTCGGACATCTCGACAAGATGTCAGCGAGAACATTCTGTGTGCCAGGTATGGATCGAATCGTGAAATTAAATGGTTGTAACGCGATCGCATACCTGGTAGATTTGGCAGATTTTACGTCCTTTGTGTTGAGTGCAGTAAGAGCTTTTTGGTCTGATTCCACAATAAAGTGTGATCCAAGCAGATATCTCTGAAGTTTATTTATTGACCATACAAGCCCGAGAAGTTCTTTATCTAAAACTGAATAATTCTGTTCAGTTGGAGTTAACTTCCGTGACACATAGAGAACTGGATGCAAGGTCCCATTATATTCTTGTAGTAAGACACTTCCCACGCCGTAATTAGAAGCATCGCTGCGTAATACAAATGGCAAATTCTCGTTAGGTAACCTTAAAACAGGATGATTAGAAAAAAATTTCTTTATGATATCCAACGCGATTTGATGTTCGTTAGACCACCGAATCACGTTAGCTGCACCTTTCCTAAGTAATGAAGGGAAAGGTGCAGTAATGGACGAAAGATGTGGTATGAATTTCCCATAGTATTGTACTAGTCCTAATAGAGATCGCACTTGTTTCTTTGTTTTAGGTGTGGAGATGTTAAGGATTTTGGAAACATTACTGTCCTCTGTGTATAACATACCGCGACCAATACGGTGTCCCAAAAAAGAAATCTCGTGGAAACCCACAAATGCCTTTGATGGCTTAGCAGTTAAATTATGATTTTGTAACGTGGACAGTAATGTGTTTAATCCTTCTAAATGCTCTTCCAATGAGTCACTGAAAAGACAAATGTCGTCTATGTACGCAATGACGTTGGGATGATGAGATAGGATTCGACGCATCATGCGTATGAACGTGGCAGGAGCGTTGACTAACCCGAAAGGCATAAAATTCCATAGGAATAGTTCATGAGAAATAGAAAAAGAACAAGTAACTATTACAAGAAAGAGATGATGACTGCATAGGCTGAGTCATCAAAGAATGTGAAATCAAAATCAAATATCCGTAGGTTACTATCTGCGTGACGCAGAATCGGGAACCAATTGTAATCGGAGAGAATGGTGGTGGAAATACACACCATTGTCCCGCTCGATAGCCATGCGAGCATCTCTATTGGTCCTAAAAGTAACCACGGCGTCACCATACCTGTTATTGGTATGAGGTAACAGACGCACGAACCTAACGTCTGCCGTGTGGTTGAGAAAATCTCCTAGTGCTTGCCAACTAGTTCGCTGTGGCAGATTTTGCACAAGGATGGTGCGAGAAGATGCACCTCTACCAATATAAGTGGTACCGTAGTCACAAGAATGTGAACAAGGTTGATGGGTACCCTTAGTCCTCTTAGGTATATTATAATATTTATTATTTATACCTGTAGGATTATTCTTAAATGTACCATACTTTTGTACTTGATTATTACTATTTATGCCAGACAAATGTGTAGGTGTACGGCATGTCGTAGACACCTGCTTGCTGGGCAAAGTTAAAATCTTACTGGCAACCTTATTGGTATTAATTTTCCCAACGGAGTTACAACTACTCTTATTTTTATTAGGAACATCATTTTCCTTTTTCTCAAACGTAACTTTTTTCTTACGATCAGTTGCCTGCTCATCAAGTCGAGGGAAGGTATATGTCCCCCGGAATGACTTACTAGTCTTCACAGGTTGCATTGAAACCTTAATATCCTTCTTAAGAATGGACGCATGTCGTAAAGGCTGTAATGCATTAGCAACAGTGGCGTAATGAACAATGGAATCATTTTCGATGCTAGATTCCAAGATCTTATCATTACATAGCAATTTAGCAATATGTGTATGTGAAACAAATGTAGGAATAGTCGTAAATGCACGGGTATCATGTATATTTCGCGCTTCCCAATCAGCAATCTGCTGTGGGGTACACTCTTTAACCTCATGTATGCGGCCAAGTATAATATCACTTATAGGTGCAGGAAGAAGGCATGCGTGAATTTTTCCTGAAAAAAATGGTGTATGAAGGTTAACTATAGCTGTAGGAAAAATCTCCACAGTCCCTCCAAAAGTCACGCACTGCACGGTCTGGCCAGTAGCACATGATGGGTCGACCAGCGAAGTCCGTACACCGATTGTGCTACAACCTGAGTCAAATAAAAGAGAACATGGAATGGAATTTAAAAAACCCTTATTTAATTTAAGGCTTCCTGTTCCATAGTCAGTAGCTGACGTGGCCGTACAAGCCGCTGGTAGGCTGGGCAACACATGTTCGCATCGTGGCGTCGTGATCGCCCTGGGCTGGAATGGGGTATTACCCTCATCACAAGACTTGACCTGTTCGAAATCCAGAGAACATGACATAGCACTATGTGCATTAACATTATTATCCTGTTCCTTGTTTGAATGTGTATCACTCAAAGCGACATTAGAATGTCTACGTGTACTACTCGACGATCTATCTCTTCGACGCGATCGATTCTGATTATTATCCCCAAAAGTGCTAGTATTTGCATTTTTGTTTACGTTAAAATCACGGTTAGTATGACTGTTACCATTGTGCCATTGACTATTCTGTCTATTTTGATAACCTTGTCTGTTATTGAAAGATTGTAATCTAAATTTTCCATTATGATGATAATTATTGATTTGATTATTTCCACAATTATTTTGATGAAAATCTCGTGATCTGTGAGATTGGCTAGAAGATACATTATATAGAGAAGTTTGACAAAATTGTTTCCCTTTAAAAGAATTGCAATTCTTGTTATTTCCCTTTCTGACTTTTCTATCTCTAAGATTCATTATCAATTTTTTCTGTTTTTCAGCTTCTATTTTCAACTCTACATAATCTGACTTCCACTTCTCATAATTCATTTTGACTTGTTCTAGCTCTCTAGCAATCCCATTCATAATATTTAAATCTTTAACTTCGAGTTCTGCAGCAGCAGTTTGAGTTAGATGTTCAACATCGATAATGTGTTTCCTGACATGTTCTTTATTAATGGCCTTTTCTTTTTCAAGTGCCTCAATGGCATTTTGATGGCTATTCGTAAGTTCCTCAACCCTTAATTTCAAAAGAGGAATCTCAGATGTAAGTTCTTGAATCTGAGCCAAATGAGCATGACAGTCTGTCTTTATAGTCATATTTAACTTATCAAATTCTTCAATGACCTTATTCCCCTTGTCAAGTAATTTTTTTACTGAGCGTACTTCATTCTCTAACTCATTTTTCTCCATGAGTAATTTTTCAATATTTATCTGTTTTTCCTGAGACACTTTCTCCTGATGACATAGTAGATTCCTGAGTTCTTGATTTGCCAAGGTAAGATCTGCTACCTTCTTATCCAAAACTTTCATGTTTTGTTCCATCGTTTTTTTCATATTACACTTTTCTCTCAAAAGAGTTACCTCAGATGTCAGGCTCTGAATTTGAGCCACGTGTGTATTGCAATCTATCTGCAAAGTAGTATTAATAGCAATAGGTTTATTTTCATCGTCACTTTCTTCTTCGAAACGTATGTTCATTAAGGAGGTCACCTCATTATCTAACTCTCTTTTCTGCCTAAAAGAAGAGTCGTGAAATTTCTTATTATCCTCTATCAACACCGTCACTTTATTCTTCAACTCAGCATTTTCAAAATATATAGCCAACAACTTCTTCTCATATTCTCCTTTTTGCTGTAGCAGCTCATTCGTAAGGGCAATCTCCCTACCCTTGTGCTTCGTTATGGTTTTCTTCAACTCATCCACCTCAATAACACTACTGTCGTGAGTAGTTATTTTTCCTTCATCATAAAAAATGGTGGATAATAATTTAGCAAGTCTCACTGCTTTCTCTTGTGAAAAGCCATATTTGCACCTAAGAAAAGCAAAATTCTTGAGATCCTGGGTAATTTGAAGTAAGAAATGTTCAATGGCATATTCTTCACAACTTGAACCCCATTTACCTATTCTATCCCCCTCCCGGAGAAAATGATCCAAAATATCCATTATGTCTAATAATTTTTTTCACTCTAATAAGTGTTACTATACCAAGTGGTCTTCGTTCCTGTCCTAGAACGGTAAAATCAAGTCATATAATAGGCAATTATATTAATAATTAATAAAGTAATTTATAACATGAAATGGTATGAAAGCAATAACGTGACAGACAATAGCACAATACTAACACGACACGATAATCAAGACAAATGAAAACAGTCGTAGAAATCAACAAAAATAAAAATGTGGAACTAAAATAGAATGTCGTAAAAAATTACGATGACATCTACGATCCGATAATACACAAGACAGTTGACAACACAGTGTAAAAACATATGTTTTGTAAAAAACTGAACGATAGTCAGGTTAGAAGGACAATAATCACATACAAAATACATCATAAAACTAAGGTATGAGTAAAATAACTACCAAAAACAACGATTAAAACTTGATGCTACAACTAACAGTCAGGTGTCACAGACTACCAGACACAGTGGACCAAAGATCCTTCTATGCTCACGCATAGGAACATTCCACTGAGGGAAGTCTGCAAAATAATTCCTATAGAACACTCAAGACGGACCTGTGGCGAAACTGGTATTTTCCCGTCCTAAGTCGCCATTCCCAAACTCGCACAAAAAACATTGAACATAGAACATGCAACATGAATAAAGAAACAGTGGACATATTACTAGATAAGATGCAGCTACACGTAAAACGGTGTAATAACAACACGACGTTTTTACTTATCTCAACCGGCTAACAAAAAAATATTCCTCGCATCCGGGACTGCATGTATGAGACATCTGCTTAAAGTCCTGTAATGACCGTTAGAATTGCTGCAAGGTCCAGGCTGTTGTCGCCTTGAAAGATACCATATTTCTTTTCAACCGAGTTTTGATTGTAGACTGGAGTTCGTTTCCGCTATTGAAAACTGGCTATTTTTTCAAACCACATCTGGCCGCCATACTGTTGGTGTTCCGTTTGATGTTGTTTGAAAGTGTGAAAATAGGTTTGTTGAATCTGTCTACTTGACATAACGCGAATGGATAATTTCTGAACAAAGTAGTAAAAAGTCAACTTGAACTTCCAACCATGGGCATATCAATTAATGCCAAGAAGGTGTATAGTTCATTCAATTTATTTGACATCATACGGTTGACTAGACGAACATTCAATGTTGACGACGAATGGTTGACGTTCACTGGACAGCACACAACGTAAGTTTTCATATTTTAAATTACAGTTAATTCGTTCCTTAAGATAACCTCTTAGGTAACGTCAGACTAGTTATACAGTGTTCATAACATGGCATCCAAGTAAAACAAATGAGGCAGTTATATAAGATATGTCAATCTTCCACTGTCCTATGACCTTGGCAATGACGGAGAACCTTGTCAGGTCTTTTATATCATATAATGTTCCGATACTACGTATCTCCTTTTAGTACTGGCCTCTTATTTTCAATCAATGAAGAATAACAATAATATACTTTTCTGCCCACGACCTTCGTGGCATCATAGCTTTGATATAGCAAAATACTTGAGTCACCTCTGCTTTGCGGGGTACGTATTCGTAACAGCCGAATACTGATTTATATCATAAACATATTGTTACGCACAAATAATTACTTTTTTCCAAAGTCTTTGTATGATCGTTTTTCGTATGTATGATCATTATTTGACTGAAATGCATGTTATATATATTTTATGGTCAAAGGGACAGAACCCGATATATCGATACTGCTATTTTTTATGAGTTTACCTCCTCTTGTATAGAGACACGTTCGGTCTATAATGTCTTGAACGAAGCGTGACCATATCTCCTTATTTGGTAGTATCAGTCAACTGTTGTAGATGTTTGAAACCTTTCTTAACGCTTCTGTTCATGTCCATAAAAGGCGCGACTGTGTAAGACTTTTATCTCGAATGTTCTTAGAATCGTCTTATTGTGAACAGCGACTCAGAGATTGTCACTCTGCGCATGTCTCGACTTGGTTGTCGTTTGTTGTTCCGCCCAGGTCGGGCAGTTGAGAAATGGACTGATTAGCGAGCGGACGCGACTGCGTCTTGTGATTCTCTGAGGGAAATACATTGTCTTTGTGAGTTAGTTAGCTAACTAGACTATTTCCCCGTATTATTCAAGCCTGCCTGGAGGCATATGTTCATGGTTGATTTTCCGAAATAAGGTAATTCCTCTTGTATCGAACTTTAGGCTATCATCTAGAGGTTCGTCATTTTGTCGCCTTTTTGCTCGCCTGTGTGATTCAAAATGGAGAGGTACTTTGACTAGGATTAAGTCATCGGTATCTTTATACCTGAACTAGTTATATATCTATGGGTCGCTCTAGACCAACAAGACTATTGTCTGTGTTCCAGGATTCGTTATATCAGAGATCACGTCCAAGTCAGATGGTTAGACTTAGGAAGGTTATAAAGGTCGAGCTGACCTGTAATCCATGTATGCTACTCACGTGCAGACAGTAAACGGACGTATTGTATACATCTGATCTGCTAGCATCAGGAAGGAATAATTATTATTGTCTATGAACATTAAGGATCTGCAGCTGACCACGGTTGCAGAAGTTATATGTATTATTTATCAAGCTTCGCTATGATATTTGTTTTCCATACAACTATTGAGTATTGACTCCTACATGACTGTCAGTTAACATGAGTTTGAATGTTGCATTCGTTGTATTATGCCGATGATAACATAAGTATCATGACTGTTTTGTGGCGTGCAATAAATGGTATAAACCTAAAGCGAAGTTACCATTTTTATGACTCTACACGTC
Source organism: Oreohelix idahoensis (assembly GCA_024509875.1). Lineage (NCBI taxonomy): Eukaryota > Metazoa > Mollusca > Gastropoda > Stylommatophora > Oreohelicidae > Oreohelix > Oreohelix idahoensis. Next base: position 42,636 of record JAMPIV010005557.1, read on the forward strand.
ATGTTGCCTGTGGTGTACCCTGAACTGTTCTACTGCAACACACACACCGCAACAATCTAAACCAGATAAGACACCCACATCTTGCATTGTAATACCTGGTGTCGATAGAGGTGGTAATTTGACGGCATCCTAATTCCACCCTTATCAATTCATGGTGGCCAATAGTTGGTTTATTCTGGTACCAACTCTCAAGGGGGTCAACAAACCCAGACATCATCAGCAGACTACAAGACAACATTGCAGTTGCTATTCATCACCTTTGATGAAATTTTTTGAAAGACGCAGCAGTACTGACAGTTGTTGATATTTTGAAACTACCCGGCGCTGCTCGGCGGTATTGAAGTTTGTCTACAAATAGAAGGACAAGTACCGAGCGAATGGATTTCCTGATCTGTTGAGAAGAAGGACAAGTGCCGTAACAACTGTTCCGGTCTCAGAATTACTGTTGCAGATTCAGAAGGTCAAGTTCAGAAGCTGTTTCCTGTCAGAAGCTGTTTCCTGTTAGAAGCTCATTTCCTTCGTCATGGCAGTTTACGAGAGCAGATATGGATCAACGTTGGATCATTGTCCTAAGAATGCTGATCACATCCTGTTCTGAACTGTGCTGACGTTGTGGATACATAGAAGTTAAGTGGCCTGTTTTGTTTGTGAACTGTGCCCTTATGTTCTAACTGAGCCTTCTGTCTATCACATTTTTCGCACTCTTTATATGTTTACATGTTATATGTTATTTGGATTTGTATTTATATGTTTATATTTCTGCGGGTTTTCTCGGTTGGGCGGTGTCTTTCAGTAGATGATACCACGTCACAGAGGTTCTACTGTTAGCGTTTTCGTTAGGGACTGTGCGAATTTCCTACTGTGAAATTTGCTAGCGACAATCGTTGCTATATCTGTTTAGTTGTGACGAGTTGTGCTTTATTTTCGTTTTTTGTATATATTTTTTTTTTTTGTTTCTCTCTTTCTTTCTGTTTTTTAGTTTCGATTTCAATTGTTTGTATTTGTAGGTCTCCTCTTTTCTATTATTCAGTTCTTCACGTAAATTTTTGTGTATATACTGTAGCGTCATTTGTTTGTCATATCTTCGCATTCTGTCATCTGTTACGCACAAATAATTACTTTTTTCCAAAGTCTTTGTATGATCGTTTTTCGTATGTATGATCATTATTTGACTGAAATGCATGTTATATATATTTTATGGTCAAAGGGACAGAACCCGATATATCGATACTGCTATTTTTTATGAGTTTACCTCCTCTTGTATAGAGACACGTTCGGTCTATAATGTCTTGAACGAAGCGTGACCATATCTCCTTATTTGGTAGTATCAGTCAACTGTTGTAGATGTTTGAAACCTTTCTTAACGCTTCTGTTCATGTCCATAAAAGGCGCGACTGTGTAAGACTTTTATCTCGAATGTTCTTAGAATCGTCTTATTGTGAACAGCGACTCAGAGATTGTCACTCTGCGCATGTCTCGACTTGGTTGTCGTTTGTTGTTCCGCCCAGGTCGGGCAGTTGAGAAATGGACTGATTAGCGAGCGGACGCGACTGCGTCTTGTGATTCTCTGAGGGAAATACATTGTCTTTGTGAGTTAGTTAGCTAACTAGACTATTTCCCCGTATTATTCAAGCCTGCCTGGAGGCACCTTCCTGGGATATATACGCGTATACTTAGATAAATTTTTCTCTAAGGACCTGGGATATGATCTCAGTTTCGCTCCAAGTGTTGAGCTATTTTGTTAGGTATATCCGCGCATCATACGTGCGTTAGGAGCCTAGATTTTTCCGGCTCCAGGATTTTTAAAAAAAATGTTTCATTTTTTTTTTCCCGGGAGGGTGCGGTAATGTTACGCACAAATAATTACTTTTTTCCAAAGTCTTTGTATGATCGTTTTTCGTATGTATGATCATTATTTGACTGAAATGCATGTTATATATATTTTATGGTCAAAGGGACAGAACCCGATATATCGATACTGCTATTTTTTATGAGTTTACCTCCTCTTGTATAGAGACACGTTCGGTCTATAATGTCTTGAACGAAGCGTGACCATATCTCCTTATTTGGTAGTATCAGTCAACTGTTGTAGATGTTTGAAACCTTTCTTAACGCTTCTGTTCATGTCCATAAAAGGCGCGACTGTGTAAGACTTTTATCTCGAATGTTCTTAGAATCGTCTTATTGTGAACAGCGACTCAGAGATTGTCACTCTGCGCATGTCTCGACTTGGTTGTCGTTTGTTGTTCCGCCCAGGTCGGGCAGTTGAGAAATGGACTGATTAGCGAGCGGACGCGACTGCGTCTTGTGATTCTCTGAGGGAAATACATTGTCTTTGTGAGTTAGTTAGCTAACTAGACTATTTCCCCGTATTATTCAAGCCTGCCTGGAGGCATATGTTCATGGTTGATTTTCCGAAATAAGGTAATTCCTCTTGTATCGAACTTTAGGCTATCATCTAGAGGTTCGTCATTTTGTCGCCTTTTTGCTCGCCTGTGTGATTCAAAATGGAGAGGTACTTTGACTAGGATTAAGTCATCGGTATCTTTATACCTGAACTAGTTATATATCTATGGGTCGCTCTAGACCAACAAGACTATTGTCTGTGTTCCAGGATTCGTTATATCAGAGATCACGTCCAAGTCAGATGGTTAGACTTAGGAAGGTTATAAAGGTCGAGCTGACCTGTAATCCATGTATGCTACTCACGTGCAGACAGTAAACGGACGTATTGTATACATCTGATCTGCTAGCATCAGGAAGGAATAATTATTATTGTCTATGAACATTAAGGATCTGCAGCTGACCACGGTTGCAGAAGTTATATGTATTATTTATCAAGCTTCGCTATGATATTTGTTTTCCATACAACTATTGAGTATTGATTCCTACATGACTGTCAGTTAACATGAGTTTGAATGTTGCATTCGTTGTATTATGCCGATGATAACATAAGTATCATGACTGTTTTGTGGCGTGCAATAAATGGTATAAACCTAAAGCGAAGTTACCATTTTTATGACTCTACACGTCATGTTGCCTGTGGTGTACCCTGAACTGTTCTACTGCAACACACACACCGCAACAATCTAAACCAGATAAGACACCCACATCTTGCATTGTAATACCTGGTGTCGATAGAGGTGGTAATTTGACGGCATCCTAATTCCACCCTTATCACATATATATCAAGCCAATCCTGGATGATCCTAACGTCGGAATCCGTCGGCTTTACAATTCATATAATAAGTTTCAAGTAAGACTCCATTTTGCACCAATACGTCATTGGTACAACTAGACGTCTACATGAGAACGAAATACATAGTTATCTAAAATCATACTTGCTTCTTTTCCCAAGAAATATCACTAGAATGCTGTTGACCCGAGTCCTCATCTTGCTAACAGACGGACGGTCATACACAATAAAAATATACCCGCAACACGGGTTCGAACGCCAAGAATCAATGGACTGATTCTTGGGCACTAAACTTCTCAACCCCAGCTATGACGTAGACTGACTGACTAGATACACGTGCGGTCTGCATAACCCCCTATACGCCTTAGTGCACAACCGTGCGCTAATGAAATCAAACTCACTAATAAGAATTACTCTCATGTGAGTCGGTGCGCAAAGTTATTACAGAGGTAGGACAACATATTTATAATATGATACTACCTTCATCTGTAAAGGAGTGTAGAGGTCTACGAAAAGGGCTCTACAGCTATCCAGCACAATGACGAGCCTTGGGCTGGTGTCTGACAGTGTTCTACTTCTGGGTGGTGTTTCCATATGTTGCTTGTGTGTCTTCTTTGTTTTGGACTTGTTGGGCTATTGTTTTTATAAGCTTGCGCCGGAGTAGGAAAATGCTTGGGGTCTATCATCGGTGTGTCTTGTTTAGTGACGTTGTCCTCAGAGTGGTGTCTTCTTCGTTTATTATTTCTCGTGACTATTTGGAACTTCTCCTTGTCTGCAGGCTGGCGGGGAGATAGTTTTTGTTGTGCTTGTTTATCTGGTTGTGTACGTACTTCTTGTCCTTTATTTTTTTTGGGGCCACCTATTTGCCCAATGGTCTTCTTGCATGCAAAAAGGGCACGCCGTCTTCCGTCCTGGTATGGTGACGAAAATTTTGTGTGTCTTTTGCCCCTGCCCGTTGATTTCTAAATCCACGTAATGGGGGAGGGGATCTTTGGGTTTGCAAAGCAGGACCCACTTGTCCAAAGCATTTTTTAACTGGAAAGTTTCCGCCTCGGCGTGTCCTGAGACAGCCACAGCTATCTTCCTTGCTGCCTCCTTTGTCAATGTTGGAGGCATCATATTTGAAGTATGCATAACAGAAAATAATAATATGTTTTTTTAACAAGCAATAATATATATATGTTTGAAAAGAACATGCTACAAAAATCAGTATTAAGAACGTCAAAAAAGGATGAGTTGGACTATTCTTTCTTGGTGCGCCAGGTCGGAAAATGAAAATGTGTCTTATTAATTTGCTTCTTGCTAAAACTCGGAAGCAGAATAAAATTGCTTTTGGGATTCCATCATAAGAAATAAGAGTATTTTGGAAAAACTCAGAAGCAAATTGAAAAGCAAAGTGAAATCACTCTTCTGGTGGAACCGTAAGGCATAACAGTATTTGGCGCGGCTTGCATTTGCTATTACTGTAAACAAGGCACAAGGATAGTCACTCAACTCTTAGTATACGTGCTCAAAAACCGCGTTTTAGCGAGCTTATTTCATAGAGTACATTTTCAGACTTTACTGATTTTGCATTAACTAATTTATTTATAATGATTAAAAAAAATTGTTATATATCAAAATGTGGAGAAATGAAACATCTATGACATGCACTTAACTCTTTAAGTCCCAACCTAATAGGCTGGTTGGATATTAAGAGTTAAAGCGGTAGTCATTAACTTAAATGAAAATCCATTTTCACTCGAATATCAAAATTTTATAGTTTGATTTTGACATTTCATAAGTTTCCTTTGTAGTTACTAGGGAAAAACCCGAGCAATGCCGGGTCCTTACAGCTAGTATATATATATATATATATATATATATATATATATATATATATATATGTATATATATATATATATATATATATATATATATATATATATATATATATATATATATATATATATATATATATATATATATATATATATATATATATATATATATATATATATATATATATATATATATATATATATATATATATATATATATATATATATATATATATATATATATATATATATATATATATATATATATATATATATATATATATATATATATATATATATATATATATATATATATATATATATATATATATATATATATATATATATATATATATATATATATATATATATATATATATATATATATATATATATATATATATATATATATATATATATATATATATATATATATAGCAAAGTTGATTTTGCTGGGGAGGTTATGATGGTATCCTAAAAGAATGAAAAAGTGTCTGCTTTAACCGTGTGAGGTCAAGCACATGTAGGCCTCTGACTCTATAAATGATGATGATGAATTATGTGCAGAGAACCTAACGCTACCTCCCTAGGTCTCACACGGTCACTATTCTGGCTCTAGTGTATGGTGTACCTAGTGTCTAGGGGAGAAATGAAATGATGGTACACAACAGTCAAACACTTTAAGTTTCTATAAAGAAGATAATAAAACTAGCAGTTAAGTTTTTCTTTGAACAAATCTTCTTTACAATTTATTTTGCCTGTCCATTCATAGCTTGTGGACAGGTCTTTGAAAATAAGGACAGGATAGTTACAGAAAAGAAAAATTTAAAGTTTGGGACAATTTGCCCAATAACTAAAAAAAGTATTATGTATTTATATATATATATGTCTTTCCTGTAGGAAATATTAAAAGAATTCACTTTATTTATATAAAGGGAGAGTCACTGTATATGAGGGCTGTAGTTCATCCTACCCCTATAAACGTCCTGTGTATTATTTTGAAACACAAGAAAATGTCAGAGATGCCCCAGATGTCTAACACATCACCTGGGAGTCCTAGTTGTAAGATATTTCAATGTGTAGTTGCAGAAAGTTTCAATTTCACCACTCGCCAAAGCGCCTACTGTTATCTTCGACAGCATATAAGTCTGGTTGGAGACTGGTTGGCGTTTATTAGTACTCAGCAGGTTTCCTGTCACCAGCCGGCAACAGGAACATAGACCCTCTGCAACAAAAGGACACCCTGGCCTTTTACATCTGATCACTTATTCTAACACTTAATTTCCTATTTGGGTATGGGGTCAGCCTAGCGTGCCTTACAAGTGCACTAGCCCCGAATTGTACAGGACTCCCACCTTGCTGTGACCACACGTCAGGTCCTTATAGCTGATACGCCACTGTACGTTTACATACTTTTCATCAATACAATAATGTGGAGTAACCACATTTCCTTTGATATGATATTCTCTTCTTTTCTTTTCAATTATATTTGCTTCAGGCATGTATACAGTGTTCATTGAACACAGAGGCTTACTAATCTATTCTAATACAATAATATGACAACATAATCATAACAACATACATCAGTTAGATACCGCTTTATGTGAGGACTCAACACTGTCTGCTCCCGGCATGTCCTTCACTTTTTCCCAATAGCAGTATCTAACTTTGTAGTTGGACCAAACATATTAAATTTCATAAATTATCCTTACCACAATCAAGAAATATATAAACAAATGACGCTGACTGTGTGAAGAAATGACCTCAGCTTCCTCCGAACTGCACAGACTGTGAATTTATTCTTTATTTAAGTTTAGAATTAACACAGCTGTTTCTCAGCGTATCTGAATACAATTTTTAGTTCAACTGGCAATGAATAGTCAAAGCCTTTCGCTAATATTTACTAGCACTGGCCAATCGAAACGTTCGACTACTTGAATTCAAAAGCAGTTTGAATGAAAAACCAAAATAATTTCGAATAATTTCTGCGTCTGGTGGTCGATTGGCCAGTCTGCTTTTGTCATGCCCAATGCAAAAGATGTTTCGTTTAGGATTACATTTTTCCTACCGCTCCCCTTTTTAGTCATACTCTTTTTACTCAAGCGAATCTGAATGTACCTCCCTGCCTCTTTTCCAAGCTCGCGTCCCCCTAACGTTACAAAAAAACATAAGCAGGAACGCCAGTCTGTCTGGTCGAGTGTCCGTAGATATTAGTATTTCTTCAATAACGTATCTAATTCTGGGACATCATATTATTTAAAGTACATTCTTGTTCAGCAAACTCTACGTCATACTACCATATAATTTTTATGGGGAACTTCATAATTCTCGCTAGCATGTATTTTTCAAATAACTAACTTGTTTTAGTTACGTCAGAAATGCTACCACTAGGAGGAAAATAAAATTGTCTGCGTGGTTTTGCCTTGGCTGGCTTTTTCGCAGCGTGTATATATGCGTTGCAGACTGTGTCAGCGAAGCGGGGTGTAGACGGGGCGGGTTAAGAATAGGCGTTAATAATTAATATTGTATCGTGTAATACTACCAAACAATGTAAGGATTACTACTAAATTTTGCGTTAAAGTTGACAGAAAGCGTTAATTCAGATAGTTATTTTGCGGCACGCTTCCGCCAATCGTTAATTATAAGGCTAGACTACAAAGTGTATGCAGCAGATCGGGCAAATGTTAAATATTAGTAGTGTTTCTCGAAAACGAAACTAAAAGCTTGTCAGACTATTGCTGTGAAATCGTTCTATAGGCTTAGCACTGTGCAAAAAAGCAGCGCTGCTGGCGTCGAAGATGCCAACCGTCAGACACATGCGGGCTAATGTATTTATTATCGTTTTATGCCTAAATATTACTGAATTGAGCGTTTATTCTCGCAGATTTTGCTACTATATATATATATATATATATATATATATATATATATATATATATATATATATATATATATATATATATATATATATATATGTGTGTGTGTGTGATTGTGTGTGTGTGTGAGTGTGTGTGTGTAGATATATATACACACACACATATATAAATAAAAAGATAGACATTTGCAGCTGATGGCAGATGCAGTAACAGCTGATGGAAAGTGCTGTAGTTCTGATGGTAAACAACGAACTGGTGTTTATTAAAAAAATGAGAAGGTTCTATATCGAGAAAGAATGTCATTAGTGAACTAAAAGGAAGTACAAACACAACCTTCATTTCAAAAAGGTTAGAAAGCCTGATATCATTATGAAAATTTTTGCCATACATCTAATGACTGTTCTCCATCCTGCTGAGATATACCATACCTAAAGTTGGTTCTCTTTTATATAATACAATTTGAATGAAGTAACCATGAGAGATTTTTTGATGAATCAGGCATAAAAAATTAATTTTACGGTTGAAGAACATTCACACAAAACATGACGTTTCTTCTCAGGATGTGGACTTTCATAATCTGAGGCTAAATTCTGCACCATTCCCACTGTGATCAATCACGTAGTTTAAATTGACATACATCATCAATACCAACTAACTATGTATTTGGCAAATAAAAACTCGACAATGAAATAGGAGAAATTGAAAAAAAATGGTTTGTACATTGGCTTCCATTTTTTAAAAATTCACGTTTCCAAGTTGCTGTGATCACCTGGTGGCATTTGTGATAAAATGCTCCGTTTTAAACCCCCGCTCAAATATAATCATATTACAGCATTTGAATTTTTTTCCACTAAGCCAAGAAAAATTTAGCACCCTTCCTAACACCAGTACCCTACCCGCTTGATATTTGAAATTTTTCCACTAATGCCGGGGAGGGGCTATAAAATACATTCTACATGTGACCTTGGGTGAAGGCAATGCTATTAGTTTGAAAATTATCAAGGGTCACAGAATAAAAACTAACTAACGCATTCTTAGGGTCTATTAATAGAAATAGCCTTAGCGACCGTTGTTAGGGCATAATTTTTTCCCTATCGCCAAGATTTAAAATAAAGCATTTGAATATTTGTTAGCGAGCGGGCAAGTCTCACCTACCAAACCCCACTTTTTCTACACCAGTACTAATTGTATGAACGACGGATAGACAGCTTGGCATCGGTCCAAATCGCCACCGTCTTGAAAATACAAGGAGAGAGGGGAGGAGGTGTTTAAAGTGACAAACTAAAACCTAACTTGTGATTTTGAAACTGAAACTAGTAACCCAGTGTGTGCAGGGGAAGAAAAGGAAAGACAGAAACTTAGATAAATAATTCTTCACAAAGAAAGAAGAATACAGAAATAAAAAGGGATGTTTGAAAAGTTATGATAATATTGTTTATTAAAAGATCATATTATTTTTTTATAATAAATTATCTTGCCTTATAGAAAAGTATTGTAGTTGGAATAAATATAGAAAAAAATTTACAAAGATGAAAACGAAGATAAATAAGTATATGAAACCATAATAGCCAGATAAAGGACAGTGGTCCGGTTACTAATCACTTTTCACATTTAAAATCGCACAGGTAATAACAGAGATATGGTAGCAATAAGAAATTTAGACAGGCAGACAGACACACTGATAACCTTGCTCAGTTTTGAAAATCTTCGCCCAAAAAAGTCAAATCCGTTTGACTTGATTTGATTGGGTGAGGTTAGTTATGAACGGGGAGGTAAAACTGAAGATTTGCTAGCCAAAGCGAAACATATTTCTATACAGTACGATTAAAATCAGACTGACCAACGTATTGATAAACACCCAAAAATGTGTGGGGTTTTCAAAAGAGAGTCAAATTGTTGGACGCGTTGTTCCATTGGCTAATACGATTGATAATAGGAAAAGAATACAAGGCTAAAACGCCATTTGTAAATTCTAAGCAGCAGTGCCAAGATGAGAGCAGGGGGAGAGCTCTTCTGAATTTGTTTTACCCTCTGGACGACAGCAGACTAAAAGTGTGCCATATTTTTCTGCTAGTCATCTTGTGTATTGTGTAACATATTTCATTGATTGCGGTAAGAGAAATGATTTATTAATATTCTTATTAATGTGTAGAGGCTAACCCAGATAGGGCGCTGTTGCGTACATATTTTTTATATGTCGCACAGATTACAGTTGATACGATTACAAATGAAAATGTAACTATCTGTTTGATAAAAGGATATTTATTTATGAACTTACAACTTTTAAGAAAGGGGAATAACTCAGAATAGTAAATGTGTATTTTATTCTTTGAGTGATCGGTTCCTGTTTTGTTTCCGTGGATTGAACAAGCGGAGGAATCTAGATTTTCTATTATAGCTGGAAACAGATTGTTCTCGCTTAAGGTTTTGCAGGAATATTGAAAGTCCGAATCTAGGTTTACTGTTTGTCTGTTTGAGACGATTCGGTCTTATATCATGTTATCTTTGTGTGTCTGGGCTGGATTATTTGTTCTTACACTCTGAGCGGATGAAGATAAGAGAGTGTGTTCTTCGGTTATGGAGTCTGGCGGGACGCCAATGTCGAGCGGTCCAAAGTTTTGTGATCTCAAGTTATCATGGGGAAGAAGATTGTGTCTTCTAGGACTGTTTTAGTCTATGTGTTCCCCAGTATTGTTTCTATTACGCCAGAAAAGTGTTTTTTGTGCTTGCTATTGATTCTTGGCCAAGGTAAACGTACTTTTACTGTCTTCGTTCCTAGGCTTACGATGGGTTATGTTTAGGCCTACATGAATCTACTTATGTTCAGATGTCAGAACGACATATCGTTTAGCAGCACTAAGAATGTTTCTACACAGCAATTATGAGGACAGATAATGCTGATATTGGTGGAAACTTTGATATCCTTATGAAGTGAATCTTTCTAGAAGTTTTGTCGTCTCACCGTTGTGTGAGCGATGTTAAGGACCAAGGAAGCCATCTTGGAATCCGAATTATTGTCAATCATTCATCAGAGAACAGGGTTGTCCCTTACTACCCGATAATGATCCAGAGATCACAGTTATGAAAGAAAGATCTATTATGGGAGATTTAGCATTTACTCCGAAGATATGTGCTGAATGCTATTTGAAAGAATCTACGCAAGAGTACAAGCTACACTCATGCTAAGAGAGATTCTGTACAAGAGTCACTATGAACATTATGTATAAACTGACGTGATCTGTCAGTACAACCTGATATATATATATATATATATATATATATATATATATATATATATATATATATATATATATATATATATATATATATAGATGTGGATTAACTATAGGACTCTGAATGCTTGTCTACAAATGTTCCAGTATGAGGTTATCCAGCATGTATGCTAACTTAAGATGATACACCATTGATCAACACCATGCTGTTTATGTCGTAGTAAGAAATAACTTCTTTACAGCAGTGGCCCTTACATCCTTAACTTCCACCTGTGATTGGAGTGAGTTAGCTGTGACCAGTCTGCTATCAATATCTTTACAGGCGCCCACAAATTTTGTGTTGTGCGACATTGCTATTGGGGAAGCTTATGACATCCTAAGGGAGCACATGCATGCCTAAGCAGACTATTGACGCAGAAAAACAAAATGTAAATGGTGTTTGAATATTGCCACGCATAACAAAATATTTTGACTATAAGACCAGAAAGCTACTGGCAGTTCTCTACAGGCCACAGTGTTCCAATACTCTTGGAGATTAAATAGGTAGTCATACTACCAGAGTTAACAGATCATTAGAAAGGAAAAAAGAAAAGAGTGTATCCCAGCTGATGATATAAAGATAACTAAAGTATACGTGACAGAGGCGTTGAAGCCATGTGGGAAAGAGCAGATACTCACTGATTGAGAAGAAGTCACAATACAATTAGGAACTGTAGCTATGGATTAGCACTTGTGCTGATCACAATGAATGTTTAACGATGTTTATTTGTTAGGTGTGGAGATGTGTATATGAAGTGTATTTAGGAAGGCATTGTTCATTGTTGCATCAACGAGTAACCACTAAGACAAAACCTGGAGAGGCAGTGTACGAAGCAACGTACCTGTTGCTGGTATTGTGAAGTCTAAATGCCAAAGCTGACTCCAGCTGAGACACGTGTGGACAGAAAGTGTCATATTTCCAGTCAACCACCTACTTGCCACTGATTGAAAGATAAGCCTTCGTTTTGAGGGCTAATGACTTCTCATTTCATTGTTAACCTCCACACTGTAATTAAACGTTCTAGTGACATGATGAAAGGAACAGTTTTTCCAACTAGTGACCCTTCTTAATACATTGTTACTACAGCCAGGGATACAAGCACAGAAACATTTTAATAATATCATTTATTGGACAAGATGTCCATCAACTGTATTTACCTGTGTACATAACCACATTTATTTTGAGTTCAACCTTCCTGATTCAAAACATTTGAGAGTCAGGAAATTAAAATTGTAAAGTAATTCTATAATTTTAACCACTGTCTTACTTGAGTTTATTAGATTGAGTTACAGTTGTGTTAATTTGTTATCATACATCACACATACATTACCCCAGACACGTAGCCATATAAATTAATAGACTTAAAATATTTCGCAGAGTGAGATCATAGGGTGGTAGCAGTTAGGTACCCTGAGAACACATCCTCATCAACTATTAGACTTAGGGACTTACATAGCTGGACCTCACTCTGTAGACAATTAATAATAATTAACATAAATAACATATAAACCCACCACAGCATTTCAATGAATGTATCTGTAAATTTTGACATGGAGTTATATTTGAATGCTGCAAGTGACCAGTTTCAGCATCTTCTTGTAAGAAAATCCTGTTTTACAAAGTTGATGGTAAGCATGTATACATTTATATTGAAATTAATTAACACGTGGTAAATTTAATGTGGAAAGTATTGGACCTGCAGCAGTGTTGTACATAGGTTTATTGTAACTTTTATTCTCTGAATTGGAACCTTGTGTTTTACACTTGCTCTTATTATCATGAACAAGATAAGACAATTAGTAGAAAATACGTCATATTACACCTTTTTAATACCTTTTGGAACATAATGGCTGAGTTAAAATGAATAAAAGCATTTCTAATGACATATCATTTTTTTTTTAAATGGTTCGTACCAAGCCACAAGCAAAAAAGAGGAAAATCTATAGAAGCCCGCCAACACTTGAGAGCAAACACGAATCTGCAAAGAACAAAGACAGCCATCCGGAGAGCACGACTGCCCCAATAACTCGCGTCGGGGCCGGTAGATCTCAGAAGCTGAACAACGCAACCATTGACACTACGACAGATGAGCAACCCAGACCTTCGAAGGCAGAGGACAACCAGGCTCCGAAGCCTGACAAAGCAACATCACCGCGAAAACAAGATGTCATAGTCGAGTCTCTATCATGCAGTGACCAGGCAACTTCGGTAAAACGAGACCAGAGGCAGACAACGAGCCAGAACGTGAATCCGTCCCGCAGACCACACGCTAAAACTGAGACGGAAGTCGGAACGTGCCAACTTAGCAAGCAAAGAAATGCCGTTTCTCACGAGGCACTACAGGAGAGGATCATTAAGATCACTCAGATGTCTGGAGGTGAGGCCTCGCTCAGGGCCCTACCCGACGATAAAGTGATCGGTATCCTCGAGGCAATAACGGGCAGGAGGAGTATAACTAGAGGTACAAGACACGAAAAGGGGGTTATAATAGCTCTAAATAACACGGAGAAGACAAACGAACTGATGGCCGAACTAGAGTCCGGACACAAAGAAGTGCACCTACCCCACCAGATTAAAGTTACTGTGGAGATCTACAAGAAGACCAAAAAGATGTAAGATGGGTCGACAACAACTGGTCTACACAAGAAGTCCACAGCCGCCTGCAAACAGAAAACAAGAATGTCAAAATAACACAGGTTGAAAGACTGAAGACATGGGACAAGAAGGACACAAACCTAGTTATCCTAACTATTGAAGGGACTTCAAGACCAAGTCAACTAAACCTAGACGATAGATGTCGAAAAACAGAAGAGTACATCCCTCCTGTTATGCAGTGCTCAAACTGTCAGAAATTTTCGCACACTAAGAAAACCTGCAAGAGAGAGACAGTTTGTCGGTACTGTGCGGGAAGTCACTCTTACAATGAATGTCCTCATGCGAAAAAGGATAACAACTATAAAGTACGCAACTCCAACAGAACCTGCGCAAACTGTCTCGGGAACCACGGGGAAAGATACCGTGGCTGCCCGATCTTCTATGAGACAAAGGCCATACTGAAGGAATCTGTAACCAAAAACATCTCCTTCAGAGAAGCAAGACACTGAGTGGCTTCAGGTGGCATTGCTAGACAGGAACAGCACACAAGAATCCAAGTAATAAAACTTACCACAGAGGTGCGAGACATAAAACAAAAACTCAAAGTCGAGAAGAACAGGCAGCACAACGAAGACACGGATACCATAAGAGACGAAACAATAGGAGCCTTACAGAGCGCCCAGGCAATGTTACAGGACATGCAATCTATTCAACACCAAATAGAAGTCGACATCGCCAAACTCGCAGAGCTAAAGGAAGAGAACGAAGAAGTCATCAAAAGAATAAAAACAGAGAGAAGGAGCATCGAGGATATCATAACAAAAAGCAATCAAGGAAGAGAAAGAAGCAAAGAAACTAAAGACAAAGTGATTACCGAAACCCCCGAAGAACGCCTACCAAAAAGCAACCAAGGAAGAGAAAGAAGCAAAGAAGCGGAAGACAAAATGATTACCGAAACCCTAAAGGAACTCCTACCAAATATAATAAAGACAGTAAATTAATATGAAACAAATATAAAGGTATGTTATCAGGCACTCGCAGGAAATAAAGAAGTAGAACACCAGACAACAGAAAAACAACAGACATGCGTGGCTTACCCAGGCTATATATATACCCCAATATAATCGTTTTCAACCCTTCAAAGGGTTTTGGTTGAACAGGGTATAACAGCAAAATAACAGACGTAAGGACCAAAAAAACCAAAAAAAAAAAAACAATCAGTTACTACGTCTAATTTTCTTATATGCCATTTAAATTTATTTTTAAATAAATGGTAGTTCATTTTTTGGCTCGGCATAAAAGCCGACACAACAAAAATATATTTTTTTTAGTAGGTCAGGCATACCCTTTCAGAACAATCAACCTGATGTGGTGAAATTAAAATACTCCTCATATGATGTCTTCTTATTCTTCCTCGTTCACCCTCAGACCTTTACATTTATGACTAATAAAGGCAGTAGTCAACTCAAGGTTCCCGACATCTCCAAACAGTTTTTCCGTTGACAGAAGTGGGTTGTTGCCATATGCTACTCCGTTCATTTCTGTAGGTTGGGAAGTACTGCAGCAGGTGTTCGACTGTCATCGGGCTGGTACCGCAGGTGCAGAGATCTGTTGCACCAATTTTGTATTTGTGGTATAGATGGTATCTCAATCTGTTGTGTCCAGTCCGTAGCCGAAAAATGATGACCTGTTCTTTCCTGGATAGTTGATGATATGCATCATTTTTCAAATGGCCCGGGTGCTCTCTTTCCCATTTGGACTTGAATGTAGCCTTTATATTAGTCTTTTCCGTTGCGTAAGTTGTCTCTATATCATTTTGTTGTAAGGCACCTCCTTCCTTAGCAAGCTTGTCTGCCTCCTCATTTCCTGGTATGTTGCAATGGGCTGGTATCCACTGGATTGCGCACTTGTTGAAGCATTTGGCCAGTCTTTCAAGGGAGATTATCAGATCTTTCAATCCTTTAGCGTGGTGGCTCTTCAGCGCTGATATTACTGACAGGGCATCTGTAAAGATTACTATCTGTTTTTCTGCCTGTGCTTTGCATTCAATAAGAGTTTCCGCTGCCTGTTTCAGGGCTTCTGCTTCAGCACTGAAGTTATTGCAGTATTTGCCAGTGGCAATTGCTATATAGTGGATTCAATTCTTTAAACTTTATGAGGATGCCGGCACCCCCATTTTCAACTGCATTTTTTGCTGAACCAAGAGTATATGCATGTATCCAAAGCTTTGCTGCGAATTTGTGGTCAATATACTTGGTTGCTATACACTTTCTTTGTGTTTCTGCCTGTGTTCCCTTACTTTCAATGCCTGGAATATCAGATTTTAACTCAGGAAAGCATCTTATTTTCCACAGTGGGATAGTTGTGCTTGTTGGTATTTTCTTTGCAACTGAGCTTGCTAGCATGGTATTTTTGCTAATTTTTTTCTTGTGCTTGGGCCACAAAGTTAGTTCGCTTGAGCCTGCCTCTTCCTAGCCTATTCATTCTTTGGAACATGGGGTGTCCTTCGAGTCTCTTAAATTTTTCGGCTTGTTGTAGGACTCTGCTGTCACGTCTATCCTCCATTGACTGTATCCCTATAACGTTTTCCATATGGTTGATTTTTGTGGACTTTAGGGCCCCTGTTATAATACGTGCTGCTTGGTTTTGGAGTCTGTTTACTCTGTAAAAATTTGACTTTGCTGCCGTCGACCAAGCTGGGATGCCGTATCCCACAGCAGGTCTGACTCTGCCTGTGTACAGCTTTTTTAGGATATTCTCATCAGCACCCCATGTGGTACCAGCTAACTTTTTCATGATGGCCATGCGAAGTTTTGCCCTTAGCTGTATTTTGTTTATCTGTGATTTCCACGTCATTCGGCGGTCTAGTGTGATTCCTATAACACTTTATAGTTTTGGTGTTTCATCTTCTCGTACTGCCTGCCCATTTAGTTGTAGCTTTGCTTGCTGTGGTTTATTTGACAAGGTAAAAATAGTGTGTGTTGTTTTTTGTTCGTTGATTTTGAGCAAACCACTTTCTGGACCAACTTTCAAGGGCTAGCAGTGAATCCTGCATGCGCACTCTTGCTGTGGTAATGTATTCTTCTGAAGTCCACATGGCCAGGTCATCAGCATTGAGGGAGTTGTGGACATTCTTGTGGATGTTTTCTGTTATATCATTTATATATATATAAGGAAGAGTGTTGGGGAAAGGACCCCACCCTGTGGGACGCCATGTTCCATTGTAGTCTCTTTGCTTAACTGTCCGTGCACCTGCACTCTAGCTGTTCTGTTTGTTAGGTAGTGACTGATCCAGTTATACATTCTTCCACGGACTCTATATTTAAGCATTTTAACTCTTAGCCCATCTTTCCAAACTTTATCAAATGCTTTCTCCATGTCTACCCAGACTGCTAATGTGTGCTTTCCTTCTTGGAAAGCATCTTCGGTTTCCTGTGCAATGTAGGTGACTTGGTCCTCTGTCGACCTATGTTGCCTGAAGCCTGCCTGTTGGTGCAGTATAATTTGTTTTTCTTCGAGTTGCCAACTTAATCTGGTATTGATCATTCTCTCCATAAGCTTTCCCGTGCAGCTTAGAAGGCTGATGGGTCTGTAGCTGTTTGGGTCCATTCGGTCTTTGTCCTTTTTAAGGATTGGAACTAGTACTGCTTCTTTCCAGGCCTGTGGTACAATTCCACGCTTCCAGCTATAGTTCATAATCTTGAGGAGGGCTTTCTTGGCATTAGGCCCTAGCCCTTTAAGCATGTCATTTGTTACCCCGTCTTTTCCAGGTGACTTTCTTTGTTTAATTTAAGGGATACAGTGTCTACCTCTAGCTCTCTCATGGTGAGGTTTGCTGTCATGTGCTCTTCTGGAACAGTTGGTATATTTTGGTAAAGTTCTTGCTCTTTGATAATTTCCTGTTTTCTGTCAGGCGGAACATTTATCTGGCTCTCATGTGAGAATTTTTGAGCAAAGACATTTGCTGCTTCTTTCTTTATGAGTATTTTCTCATTTTGTTGTAGGGCTATTTCCGTATTTTTGCATTTCTCATCATTTAAGGCTTTGGCGAGCCTCCATAATTTTCTTCCATCTTTGTCGAGGTTAAGACTTTCTGTTGTTTTGATCCAGTTATTTTTGGCTGAACAGTTTAACGTTTTCCTGTATTTTGCAGAGATCGCTTTGTAAGCGATGTTTGCCTCAACTGTTTTGTCCTTTTCTGCTACATGTCTGGCCTCTGTTACCTGTTCTTCCAGTTCTTTGAGTTCTTCTGTCCAGTACGGCTTATAATCTTTTCTCGCCACTCGTGGTATTGATTCTAGGGCACCTTTCAGAACTGCTTTATTAAATCCGTCAGCTATTTCTCCAATTCTTTTGTTTTGGGTGTTTATGAAACCACAGTATTCATCTGTCAGTGCTGAGAACTTGTTCCAGTTGGCATTTTTGTAGTTCCAGCGGGGTAATGGTTTATGGAAGTGGAGTGTATGTTCCATATTAATCATTAGTTTGATCGGTTTGTGGTCACTGCCTGCCATCTTCTTGAGAAGAAACTGGGTGTATCGTCTGCTCTACTGATGAGTTGCAGATTTGAGCCAATCTCCCAGTCCTCTACCTCAATGCCACGGGTATCAGCCTCTGTGTAACCCCACCTTTTTGAATGGCTGTTGAAATCGCCAACAACCATGCAGTTGGTGCGCCTAATCTCCATTGTGGCTAGTGAAAGATCTCTATCTGGGGGGGGGAGGGGGGGGGGGGGGGGGCGCATATAGGTTGTACACTCTGACGGTCTGGTCATCTATAGTGATATCAGCTCCTATAATTTCCGCCTGACCGTTTGTAGCAATAGAAAGCTCTCTGCTAGGCAAGGAGTTTCTGATTAACATGAGTACTCCTCCCTTGTGTCCCTCTCTATCAAGCCGGAGGGTTTCATATCCTCTTACAGAAAATCTGTGGTTTGTGTTTAGGTGTGTTTCCTGAATGCAGGCTATGTCAATTTGCATCATGTAGTTTTTTAGCGAGCGGTAGTTTCTTCTTTAGTACACCTTCTGCATTCCATTGGAGTATATTTAGTGTTCTTTCCTGGGTGTTTTGGCCAGTCGCATTTTCCCTAATATTCCGCGCCCTGGCTGCACGATGCGGAGATAGGTGACCACTAGTAGCTTTGGGTGGACCCCGTCGAGGCAGGGGTCCGGCACTCTTCCCACCTGGCGGGACTCCTTGGGTCGAGCACCATCTCGTTGAGTCATATTTGTATCTGTCATCTCAAGGCGGTTTGCGTTGCACTATGTTGTGCACATTGCGGCCCAGTGCATCCATCTTCAGCATGCATTTGTTCGGGACTGCTTCCCTAGCCTCTGGTTTTCCGTGACCTTCCTGCAAGGCAGCAGTTGTTTTACATCAGAGTTGTCTCTCCGAGGAAAGCTGTTTTTCCGGACTAACGAGTCTTTCCTACCCGGGTTTGTGTGAAGTTGTCTTTCTCTTAGGTGGATTGTCAACCAAGACTATCGTGCTCCTCCTGCACTGATTTTTTTGTAGGGTTTACTCCCTGGCTTTAAAGGATAGAGGACAAACAGTGAAGAATGAGGCAAGAAAGCATTTGACCCATGAAGTGGGGGTGGATTGGTGCAGACCAGAGCATGTACCACTCGCCGGTGGGTTCTGCATCTACACCTATAGGGTTCCACCTACTCCTCAGCCTATTTAGTCTGACCCCTCACCAAGGACCTGTCCGGCTTTGGTGACCCTGCCAGGAGTAAAACTCCCGCCGGCATAGCTCCCGGGATCATTGGGGCACTCAAGCTCTCCAACCAACGGCAAGGTAGGCTTACATGTGGAGAGATATGATGTATACAGTAAAGAATAAAAAGTAAGGTAGGTTGCAAAGTCCGAGAAGAGCAGTTTGGTTTTAAACGGAACAAGAGAGATAATATTTTGCCTAAGAATATTAGCAGAATAATATAAAGAGGTCCAAAAAAGTATATACAATGTGCTTCATTGACTATAAGAAGGCTTTTGACAGAGTCCATCACGAGAAAATAATTGAATGCCTCGAAAATAGGTATTGATGGGAAAGACATATGAATAGTCAGTAACTTTTATTGGGAGCAAACTGCTACAGTAAGATCTAGAAGGAATTATTCACCATACATCGACATCAAAAGACGTGTCAGACAAGGCTGGGTTCTGTCCCCCTGCCTATTTTACACCGAAAAAATTTTCAAACAGATACAGGAAATGTCAGGACTGAACATCAGTGGAAGGTCGCGGCAGTAAAATGGAACAATACAGCCACCCATTGCCCTATCGGGAAGCAAAAACCATCATCCACAACAAGTACAAAAATCAGTGGAAGGAGGAAGGGGATATATACAGCAGAGATGACCCAATCCACCACCTAAACAGACACCAACAGACGACAATTTTCCGCCTGAGAACTGGACACTGCAGATTACTTGGACATCTCTATCGCCTCAAGATATCCCACACGAATGAATGCCCTTGTGGAACTGATATCCAGACTCCAGAACACATTCTCCAGAACTGTCCAACCCATGATAAATTGCGACGTGCGACCTGGCCAAAAGGTGATGAGCTCCAGCAGAAGCTATGGGGCTGCCGCGCCGACCTGGAAAAGACTGTGGACTTCGTCCTGGCGACAGGCCTGCAGATTTAGCATGACTACAAACCGAACGCAGAAGAAGAAGAAGTGGAAGGTCAATAAACAACCTTAGATATGCAGATGATACCATGTTGTTAGCTGAAAGTGAACAGGGTTTACAAGAACTAGTCAAGCAAGAGAACATCAGAAGTCATGAATTTGGACTGGACATTAATACTGAGAAAACAAAAACAATGATAATTAGCAAATCAGACGATAAGCCCACGATTTTATTTTCCTAACCAGCGGCACTTGGGCTTCAACCCTTCGGCCCAATGACATGAAACATATTTCATGGCATTGCGAGGCTGAGGAGCCTGTGGACTTTCCTTCCAACCCGGTCAGGAGCTTCGCTCTTCCTATCCACAGAGGGTTTGGGCTCAGGAGCCGCTCGGGCTATTCCAGTCCCCTAGTCGAAGGCACTGCTTCAAATGTCTTCGCCAGGACTCGAATAAGCCCACGATAAAGATAAGTGTGGTAGAGAATGCAGTTCAAGGGAAGAATTAAAGGAATGAAACAGTAAAAAAGGAACATTCGAGAAAACATTTAAGTAACAGTTAGGGGCTCAGCTAGGCGTCGGAGTCTCTGCTATAGAATTCTAGAGTAGATTTTACCAGGGACACTGAGAAGGGATATACCTCTATGGTTTCCACATTGTCGATTGTCACCCTTTTTGAAAATTGGTGTTATGGTGGCAATCTCCCAATCCTTTGGTATGGTCTTGTTGCACCACGCTGCCTGTAGGACCCTTAAGAGTAATTGGTCGCCTGATGCTCCCGTATGTACTTAACCATTTATGGTATTATACCATCATGCCCTGCTGCTTTGCCCATCTTGATTTTCTCCCGTGCTGCCTTCAGTTCTTCCATCTTTATGTCATCTTCACCATCATTGGTTTTCTCTTCTGTGCTAGTGGTTATCATTTCTGATGCTTCACCATGCTCACCATCCAGGAGTTCTGAGAAATATTCTTTCCATCTTTCCATTACTTCCTTCGGGGCAGTAAGCAATTTGCCCTGCTTGTCCTTTATAAATTTGAGAGGGCATTGTTTTTCCTTCCTCATGTTCTTTAGGGTCTTATAGAACAATTTCTGGTTTTCTTGTGCATCTTTTTCTAGCTTTTCTCCAAATTCTTCCCAGGACTTCTGTTTGCTGCTAGCACTTTGTTCTTTGCTTCTGTTCTGAGTGTCACATATTCTCTATATTTTTCCATTTGTCCTGTTGTGTTTTTAGCTCCTAAGTATTGTTTCCATGCCATTTTCTTGTCTCTTATTTTCTCTTTGACTTCCTCTGTCCACCAAGGTGTCCTCTTTCTCTTGTTCCCAAGTCGGACTTCACCACATGCTTCTGCAGCAGCTGTCTTAATGATGTCCTTGAATTTAAGCCAGAGGGTTTCCAAGTCATCAGGTTGTTCTTCTGTGTTGCTCACCGCTGCAGCAATAAGCCCCTGGTATCTGGTCTTAATTTCTGGCTCTCTCAGCTTGAAGGTCTTAATGCTCATTATCTTGCCGTTTCGTTTTTACTTGGGTTTCTTGCGTGATGTTGGGGACAGTTCCTAGGCTGAGCAACTTCTTTCAGTTGTTCGTTTTGATTGTTAGCAGGTTGTGATCACTTCCAATCTCTGGCCCCCTCCAGACTCTAGCATCCCGGACATATTTGAATGAGCTCCTCCTAACAATGGCATAGTCGATCACTGACTTCTCATTCTTTGTTGGTTCACATCTACTCTAGTGTATGCATG
>JAMPIV010005558.1:0-98332 GCA_024509875.1 Oreohelix idahoensis
GAATTAGTGGGTAATTAAGTGCACTGTGTTGTGTACTGAGTATAGATTTCGTTCTTTAATTTAAACTTTTAAATTTGTATCCTGGTTTTAGGTATGTTTATGTATATTACTTAATCAGTATTTAGATTAGGCCATAATCATGAGCTATTGTAAAGTTGCTTTGCCCAAGTTCTAGGACCACCACTGCAATAGTGGTGCATACAGGCCTATTTTTTTTCCTCCCTAAACGCATAAATATAATTGTAGAATATGAAGAGTACATTCGTTAGTTAAGTGTATTTATGATTTCCTTGAGTTTTCTGTTTTAAAAAGTATTAAATTTGTAGTGTGATGAGATGTAGAAATGGACAAACAATACATTAGGTACAGTTTGTGTATCTGTCGAATAATGTCATTTTTCACAATAATAATGGTTGTTACAATACTAAGGTTGTCTAGACGGAATGAGAATTCAAAGAATGAAAATGAATAGATGAATGTAAACCTGCAGTACACAAAATCAATGTAGTCGATTATTGTTATATCATGGAGGCATTTACGGTTTGTACACAAAGATTCTATTTAGTTTGATGAATGGGAGTTTGTTTATGGGTCAGAAAAAAATACTTGAATTATTAGATTACAAAACATAGTTACAGAACTGAAATATAAATTAGAACTAAATACACTAGAATACACCAGTTATATTTCCACGACTATGTACACTCTACATGCAAGTGGGAATTAATGTCAATTGTCCGATGCGACAACGAGTCATACGATAACGTTTTCGATCGCGTTATTCGCGAAATTGGCGAATTAAGTTCTCGTACCCTAAGAAATAGGACAATGCTAGTTAGTGGCATCGTAGAGCCAGATGAAGTGATTTTTGAATGCGCCGCCAATCATAACCTCTACATGTAATAAGACAAGATCAGATATTCAATATTTAACATGGCGAAAAAAAAAGACACTTGGCGATTGTCGGTCTAATATGGATTAACGTAGTGATATCCTTAAATTTGTTACTTATCGGTTTGTCTCGATTGATGTTACAATGCACGTGCATCGCCAATCAGGACAGTAGGACTCCGATATTTCATGTCTTGTTGATGTGAAATCTAGTTTCCAATGTTCGATTATGTGTTTTTAAATATTTTCTTCAAGCGTTGAAAGGCGGCTGCCATAGTCTGACAGATGATTCACCTGGTGTCAAATATGGGGGGTTGTGTCGTCAATCGGTGTGTAGATTGTAAAATATAAGTGTTCTTGTTCGCTACGATGGGAAAACATTTAGTACTGTCAATCGCGATTAATCTTGTCGGGTATTTGTTTTACAATTATATTCCAGTTCCATATCACATGGGCCTCCACTGTTGTCGTGGTGTGGTTTACTGGTGGTGGAGGGTCCCTTCGTTATGATATTAATCTGTTAGTTGGGGGTGTGTGCGGGATTATTTATCATTACCTCAACTGGTGGCCAAGCTAAAAAACTCGGTTCCGTACGAATCTGCAGCCATTTTGACTATAAACTTCTTACAAGAAATGAGTTCATCAGGTCAAATGGGGTAGTATCAATCTAGGCAAAATTGATAGCAAGAAACGTAATAAAAGGAAATTGTGGGTAAGCACGTCGTTTCGATGTTCCAATATTTAATTACTAGGTGTCGACAAGAAGACAGTTAACCATGGGTATAAAGTCCATATATTGTTCATTTTGAATGGGATTGCAGAGTAGCATGTCCGTACGGGGGCTCATAGACATTAGTTGTCGAGATTGAACATCATGGGCTTTTGTTCGTGAGTCGCAACGGTTGTAGGCAACAGCAGTTAATGAGCGCAGGAGTTCTTGACAGCTTTCAATTTGAATCATATTTCGATTATCCTTACAATCATTTAATTTAATTTTAGTTTATAGTGTCATACTGACTTGTTTAATATCCTCGTAACTGAACCTGGGTTCTACTTTGATTCATATATATATGTATAGTATATAGTGCTATATTCTGTGCCTTGTTCACTTGGTAGAAATTCTAAGTCTACGACTTCTTGCTGGACGGATAGCGTAAAAAGGGTCCATGTTAACACAAGTATCCCCCCCAGCGTGACCTTTACTACGGTAAGTGCGTCAATTTTAGCAGAATATAAGTTCGCGTTCAGTTATTACCTGTAAAATATCGGGACATGATTCTTATAGGGTTAATGACCCACTTAATAGACGTTGCCGCGCTCGGTCTTAAACACCAGAAGATAGCCGTCATTTAAATTTACTACCGTAATGATTTTTACCTGTGTTTTTAAATTTAAAGTGTCTTTAATGTACAGTGTTTTCAGTGTAAGGATTTCTTTTAGTTGTACGGGATCTTTAATGGTGCAGTGTCATTTACTTAAAGGGTCTTCTATGGCTTTGTGATTAGTGTAGATGTACAGTGGCTTTTATTTTGTACATGTGTTCTTCTGGGTACGTGTCTTTATATTTTAAAAGTGTCTTTAATGTACAGTGTTTTCTGTGTAAGGGTCTTTAGTTGTTTACAGTGTCTTTTAATGTGCTGTGGATGAAGCGTGTACAGTGTTTTAATGTAATGGTGTTTAATGTTACAGTTGCCTTTAATGTACTCTGGCTTCAGTGCACGTTCTTTATTGTACAAATGACTTCAATGATCAGTGTCACTTTAATGTACGTGTCTTAAGTGTTTAATGTACTTTACGTTATTTATTGTCTTTAGTGTTTAGTGAGTCTTTTGTGTATTTGTGTCTTTAGGGTTCTGTGTCTGTAGGGTTTAGGGGTCTGTTAGGGTTTAGGTGTATGTAGTGTGTTTGTTAGCCTTAGTTGGTAGTGATTTAATGTGGGACAGCGTCTGGTGTGGGCAGTGTCTTCTTTAGCGAGCTAGTGGCTTTATTGTGCTAGTGTCTTTAGGGTTTTGGGGGAGTGTAGTGTTCAGGTTGTTTTTGATTTTTGTTTTTGTACTTAGTGTTTTTGTTTGGACTGGGTCTGTTACTTTGATGTTTAGTGGATTTAGTGGGGTTTTGCCCTAAGTTGATCTGTAGTGTTACAGTGTTATTTAGTGTTGTATTTTCTTTATGGTTTTATTGGTCTTTAGTTGTCTTTTAGTGTTCAGTGTCTTTAGTGGTTAGGTTTCTTGAGTGTTTAATGTCTTTTAGTGGCTCTTTGGTGTTCAGGGGCGGGTGTGTTAGTGCTTTTGTGTGTTAGTTTTGTAGTTGCTCGCAGGGATCTTAGAGTGTTTTGTGTCTTTGTGTCTTGATAT
This sequence comes from Oreohelix idahoensis, assembly GCA_024509875.1. Lineage (NCBI taxonomy): Eukaryota > Metazoa > Mollusca > Gastropoda > Stylommatophora > Oreohelicidae > Oreohelix > Oreohelix idahoensis. The sequence continues at coordinate 3,246 of JAMPIV010005558.1, forward strand.
GTAGTTTCAGTGTCGTTTAGTGGTGTTGTGTCGTTATGGATGTTAGTATCTGGTAGTGTGATGGGGTCTGTAGTTGTTTGTAGTGTCTTTAGGGTTTCAGTGTCGGTAGTGTGCATGGTGATTGTAGTGGGTTTATGTGTCTTTGTATAAAAATGTAAGAACGACTCTACAATCTCTCCGGTAGAAGGGGATAGTCGATATGTAAGGAAGTAGTCTTTAGGTATGCAGGGTCTTTAGTGTTCTGTGTCTTTAGGTTACCGTGTCTTTAGTGTTTTCTGTGTCTTTTGTCAGTGTCTTGAGTGTTTTTGTGTCTTTAGTGTTTTGTGTCTTAGTATGTTATGTCTTTAGTGTTCTGGTGTACTTTAGTGTTCAGCGACTTTAGTGTGCGTTGAATTGTCTTTTCGTCTTTTGTGTCTTTTGTGTATAGTCTTAAGATTTTGTGTCCTTAGTGTTCAGATGTCATTAGTGTTCAGTGTCTTTATTGTTATTTGTCTTTAGTGTTCTGTGTTCTTTTTTGTACATTGTGTCTTTATGTTGTTCAGTGTCTTTAGTGTTCGAGTGTCTGTAGTGTTACAGTGTCTTTATGTGTTCTCAGTGTCTTTAGTGTTCTGTGTTCCTTAGGGTATTCGTGTCTTTTTTGTTCAGTGTCCTTAGTGTTCAGTGTCTTTAGTGTACATGTGTCTTTAGTCTTTAGTGTACAGTGTCTTTATGCTTCTATTGTCTTTAGTGTTTAGTGTCCTTAGATGTTCGTGTCTTTAGTGTACAGTGTTTTTAGTCTTTTAGTGTTCAGTGTCTTAGTGTTCTGTGTCTTTAGTGTTCCGTGTCCTTATGTGGTGTCAGCTGTCTTTATTGTTCATGTCCTTTAGTGTTCAGTGTCTTTAGTGTACAGTGTAGTTAGTGTTCAGTGTCTTTAGTGTTCAATGGTCCTTTGTGTACATTGTTCTTTTAGTGTACAGTGTTCTTTAGTGTTCTAGTGTGTCTATTTAGTGTTTCAGTGTGTCTTTTGTGTTCAGTTGTTCTTTATTGTATCATGTGTCCGTAGTGTTCAGCTGTGCTTTAGTGTACAGTGTCTTTAGTCTTTAGGTTCAGTGTCCTGGGGGGGGGGTCAAGTTTGTGGGTATTGTTCAGGGGGGTAGTGGGTAGTGAGGGGGGTTAGGGTGCAAGTCGTCCTTAGAGTACAGGTTGTCTTTTATTGTTCAGTTGACTTTAGTGTTCAGTGTCTTTAGTGTGCAGTGTCTTTATGTTCAGCCTTCTTTAGTGTGCTTTAGGTAGTGTCTTTAGTGCCTTTAGTGTTCTGTGTCTTTAGTTTTTCAGGTAGTGCAACTTTAGTGTTCAGTGTCGTGTTGTTCAGTGTCTTTATGGTTCAGTATCTTTAGTGTTCAGTGTCTTTAGTGTTCAGTGTCTTTAGTGGTACAGTGTTCTTTAGTGTTTTCGTGACTTTTGTGTGCTTTGTCTTTAGTGTTCAGGGTCTTTAGAGTTTCTGTGTCTTTAATGTTCAGTTTCTTTAGTGTTCTAGTGTCTTTATTGTTCAGTGTCTTTTTTGTTAAGTGTCTTTATGTGACAGTGTCTTTTGTGTTTAGTGGAACTTTAGTGTTTTAGTGTCCTTAGAGTTCGAGTGTCTTTATTGTTCAGTGTCTTTATTGTTCTGTGTCTTTAGGGTTACATGGTGTCTTTAAGTGTTAGTTGAATTTAGTGTTTAGGGTCATGTAGTGTTCAGTTCGGCTTATTGTTCAGTGTCTTTTATTGGTTCAGATCTTTTGGGTTCTGTGGCTTTTTTGCTTCTAGTGTCTTTAGTTGTACCTGGGTCTTTAGAGTTAGTGTCTTTTTTTAGTGTTCAGTGTCTTTAGTGTTCAGTGTCTTTATTGTTCAGTGTCCTTTAGTGTTTAGTGTCTTTAGTGTTCAGTTGTCTTATTGTTCAGGGGTCTTTAGTGTACAGTGTCTTTTGTGTGTAGATTGTCTTTAAGTGTGTCAGTTGTCTGTATTGTTTGAGTGTCTTTGTGTTTCAGTGTATTACGTGTTTTGTGACTTTAAGGTACGGGAGCCGAGGTTAGCGCAGTGGTTGTGAGTGCACTGGCTTCATTGGTCGGTGGTCCTTAGGTTCGATCCCCCAGATGAGTGGGTATTTTTTTATGGCCGCTAAACGGCTCGGGGTCGACCCAGGCTCTTTGAATTTGGGTTACAAAGCTACTCTGGGATGGTTAAGGGCGGCCGGCGGCGTGAGTGTGACCACATCACCCCTAGTGTGCCGACGGTCAAGAAAATATGGGCCTAACAGCATTTTCCCAATATGCATCAATCGGGCGTGTAACCGAAATATTTACCTCTACCTTTTAACTTTAAGGTATCTACTGGCTCCATTGATAGCTTGGTTTAGCACTTGGGTCTCGTGATTTTATGTAAAAAGAGGTTGGAAGGATGTTTCAGTGGGGTATGACGGATTGTTCCATATCAATATAATTTTACATTGTGTTTTGTGTGTTTGTAGCGGTGGGGAAAGTGGGGGGGGGGGGAGGGGGGGGTGGCTGGCTATTATTATAGAATGCCTGATAGATTTAATTTTGCAATTAATTTCTAATCACAGTAATCAACAAGGGCTATCGGTTACCCATTTGAATTTGGAAATATGTTTATTTCATTGTTATTGGTCATAAAGGGTATCCAGTCATGATTGATTAGGCTGTACAAATAATTTATTGTGTTCCTTAATTAAATATTTCATCGTGTTAACTTTCTGCCATTTGTCCAGAGATTGTCTGAGTTCCAGCGATCTGTCTATTTTGTTGTGTGTTATGTGCAGGCAGGAGTATGGTTGAATGATTACAAATCCTGTTGTACTTTGGATTACCTCTATTCTGACTTCAACATACTATCATGGGACTAGGTGTCGGCCGATAACTAGGACAGATGTGTAAGAGAATAACGCAGACATGGACAACACCATGAGATGATGTACATATCTGGGGCTGGAAGTGTTATGCATACGTTTATTGAAGGCAGATTGAGTGTGCTGTATGGTGATGATAAGGTGATGAATATAATTGTATGAATTGTTTTCCCGCAGTGGGTGTTGGAATGTTTTAATATGTATTCCGGTCATCGTTTTGTAACGATTGGGATAAAATTGTCATGTGGGATGTCAGCCTACTTGTGATTGGATCGGAGAGTATTATCTGCAAGTGGTTCTTCATGACGCGGGTGTGCGTCGGGTGAAAGATGGGGTCTTATGATCATGAACGTGTTAACTGAAAGATCGTTATACCCCAACGTGCACACCACGCGGTGGTTTAAACAAATTTTACCTATCTGAGAGTCGCAACGCGGAGATGGCAGTTGAATTGTATGCAATTCAGTCAAATTGGTCATAAGTAAGTGCTTTCTATGGGTTGCAAGCTTTTGTGGGGCCAATACCTAACGTTCGGTACACGGTTTCGTTTCGTCGTCGAATATATTGCTGTTATACCACTGTTCAAACAAAAGCGGTTATAATTGGGGTATATTGTGGCGTTTTGGGTTCTTCGATGCGTAGCCGGTTGTTAGTAATGGATAAGGACTGGCCTATGATAGGTCAACTAGCTGACGTCCGGATTCCTCTTCGTTGTTTTGTCTGTTCGTGGTGCCGCGGGTGTTCCAGTGTGTTTTTCATTTCCTTGCTACGCTTCTGGAGTGATGTGGTTGTTTGTGTGTTTTACGCGTTCCTCGCTCCCCGCCCGCCTGTTCTGTTTCGTGTGTTCTGCTTTTCTCCTGTATCTGACATCAAGCGCATTTTTCTATTTGATTGATGGGAAGTAGTTTTTGTGAGAGTTTCTCGTTGTATCTGCTTCATCTGATTGGTCGTTCGTTCTTAGTTTTCTCGGTGGGTTTTGATGTAATTTCCTCAATGGCTATTCTTTCTGCTTTTTTTTTCTTTTGATGTATTTTCTTGCTGTGTTTTCTTCTGTCAGCTCTGGTCTGCTTCTTGACAAATCTGTTTCTTTTTGTTGCTCGATTCTTGTCTTTTCTGCCAAATATATGTTTAATGCTCTGCTGATCTATAACATCTTCTCCACTGTCAAGTTTGATTCTTCGGGAGTCTGACACCTGAGTATTATGCTCGTCATGGTGTGTTTCTAGGATTCAGGGTCTTGTATGTAACTTCCGCTGTCTAGCTGGTGTAGCTGTCGTCGATCTATAGTGCGATGTTTGTCTGCGAACTTCCACTGCCACTCGGTGTTTTTGCCTCTTTGATAGGATGTTTTTGGACACAGCTTCCTTCAGGATGTTCTTTGTTTCCTGAATTCACAGGGCTGCATCTGTACCTTGCCCCGAGGTTTCCGTGGCTGTTGGCACAGGTACGGTTTGCTTGTTGGGCCTTGTATATTGAGATGTACCATAGTTTTGGGACAGTCGTGATTTTGGGTGGCTCCCCGCACAATACGCAAAACTGTTTCTCCTGCTGCACGTGGTCTGTTGTTGTGTGGGGAAAAGCTGCTGGCGTTAGGCACTGCTGTACGGAGGGTTTATTGCTTCGGTCTTTTGGATGTAGGTTTGGAGCGTCAGTCTCTCAGTGTCTTGTCTCTCGGTATCCTGCACATAGTTATTACTAATACAGATATGGATCCTTGCATTTGTCCAGGGTTTTTAGCCTTTCGCTCGTAACTGTTGTGTATATTTTGTCGCAATCTGTGTTGTTTGGTTTATTGGTAAACCACGATGGAACATCGCACTTGCGGCGCCATCTGGTATCGCAACACCCTCTCTCAAAAATATCTTTTGAATTGACCAAACGCTGTCACTTTGTTGTCTTGGATGTTTCTCGTCTCACCCACTACGCTTTTATCTTGGTGGCGGCAGCTGGACCTATATCTCTTTTGGGATTCCAGACTTCTCAGTTGCGTGTCACTTGAGACGTAAAGGGTTTTGGGGTTTCAGTTTGTTGTCTGTAGAGTAAGCACGTACTCCCTTTTCGTGATCAATTCACTACATCTTTAGACTGTTAGCGATGCCTCTGTCCTGCCAGTTAGCTACCTTGAGGATCCGACTCACTTTTATCGGCGGGTAGGGCCCTGTAGTGATGGCGCTTCACCGCTCAGGACATCCTGGTGATGAGATTCTTAACGGTCCTCTTCTGTATTCGTACTCGGTGTTGGTGGGGCTGTTAGTACCTTTGTCATCCTTTGTTCCCTCTTCTGGTCCCTTGTGTTTAGAATAAAGAATCAGTGTTTTCCTGATCGTTGGGTTAATTAGATGGAGCCTTTTGCTTGAGGACTGAGCTTTTGACGTTGGTCTTTTATTTTTGCTGTGTTTTCGTCTCCAGACTAGCGTATAGTCGTTTGAGTTGTTTCGGCGGTTTTCTGTTTGGTTTGTATAGCTACCCGATCCACGCAATGTGCGCCCTTTCTGGAGTGATGTTTTGTTGGATTGTGGACAACTCCTCTGCCACTTGGGGATTCTCCGTTCATCCGATTTATATCTATGTGTTTCAGTAACCGTCGTCAGATGTCTTGGGCTTCGGAAGGGTGTGGATGTTGATGTAATTGTCGGGTATCGGTTGTGTTATGTTTTTCTCTCGTTTAGTTATGCTTATTGCCTCTCCTTCTGGCCATTTTAGCCTTCTCATATTTTTATTTTTTGCCTCAATTCCGTGTAATGGCTTCCTCTCCTCTTGGGCCAAGAGCCTGCATCTAATTTGCGCGTGCTGTCAAAAAATTGTGTTGCCACCGCCATGGTATCAGGAGCTGCATTGCTCGGCTTCTCAGGTGGTTCACGGCCTCGACGCATGTTTTTGGGGCAGCTGTGCTCTTCCGGTTAAGCTGTTCGTTGTTCGTTTTTGTTGACTCTTCTTTTCTTGCTCAAGTGCTGGAGTTGGTGCTTCATTTTATTTATAAAAAACTTTCCTCTGTTTTGGCTTGTTGGGCGTCGGTTAACGAACCATTTTGGTCTTCTGGCGTAGTCCCTGTAAAGGATGTGTGTTTTTTGTTTATTGTTATTTGGCGAACTGTGTTCGGTCAACACATTGTAATGAGTGCAATATTGACTAGCTTAGTAGTTTCAATTGAAAATCCCATGTTGGTTCAATTTAATCTTAATTACTTATTACATAATAATAGAATACTATATCTTTGCTACATGATTTTCTGAACTTTATAAATAAAAATGTAAACTTAAAATCTAAATGTACTAGTTAATTAAGTTTTAAATAGCCTTGGTAAATTAGAAAACGTCTGAATTTGCTAGTGTTTTACACAATTCTTTTTTTAATGTCTATTTATAACCCTTGATGTATGGTCCCCTGTATGGTACCCACCTCTTGCCATGTAAAATTTAAATCAGTTCCTTGATTACGGCCCTTACACATATGTTGACTAAAACAGGGCGGTCCCCTAATCGATATTTGTTTCTCTCCGGCTGTATCGGTACATGTTTGTGGGTACTGTGTTTTTATTGAGGTGTTCCAACTTTCCGCATTCTTTGCTTTCTTTCTTCGTTAATTTTCTGTGTAAGTAGCGATGATTTGTTTGTGTATCTAAATTCCGGCGAACACTCCTCTCTGTGATGTCACTGTTGTGTTACCGGTCATACATGGCTTGCGGTGAGCTACTGTGAATGAGTTAGTCGCGGACGTGTTTTTTTTATTAGATTGAACCTCTGATAAGACGAATCGTTTGGGTAACCCAGTGGGGCTGACTTGGATATGTTGTGGCGTGTACATACATACGACAGATAACGTGATTACTGTCTGTGTGAAACATGTGGGCAGACAAGAGTATAACTTAATCGGTTCCGCGGACTTGTTATTTGTAAATTTCCCCCCCCATCGGATTCTATTAATGGGAGACTTTTTTGAGGTATGTACAATGTGGTGGCAAGAGGGTATGCACGGACCCTGATGTTCCATTATATTGGGAAGATTATTATCTATGTGAAACAGTGGCTTTCACAGCACATTTTGTTCACGTGGTATGTATTGGTGAAGTCGTAATCTCCCGTCGGGCTTGATTTTGATAGGAGGGGTCTTGCTGTGTATGTGTCTTAACATACAGAATTGGTTGATTGGAATTTAGTATTGATAGGGAGCTGTTGTATTTTTCTCGGTGTATTTCACACCTAGCAAAGACAACTCAAGTCAGATCTTTGCCTGAGAAATTGACTAGATTCTTGAAGATTCGTTTTTACCGGACCTTTTATTGAGAAACAAATGAAGACTTACAAAGCACAGGAAATATTACTTTTTAATGAGGTACACGGGACTAGGAAAATGAAGAAACACTACGGGAGTCAGATAGGGAAAGGATTGTCACGATGTAATAGACACCCCAGTACGCGTGTAGAGACCGTCTCGTCTCGTGTTATTCATTAAAGACAAGTCGTAGCAAGATTGGCGTAAGTTGGTGCATGTTTCATTCTTAGGTTCATTACTAACATGTGAACTAACATATTGTGTTATATATTTAGATATATTATATTTATAAAGATATTTAATTATAATGTATATTTATATATTTTTTATTTATATATATAGTGATATATTTCTTGTGGTGTTTTAATGTGTGAAATTTGCTTCAGGACGCCCAAGTCATTTGTGGCTTGGCAACCTCAGTATCGAGGAATGATTAGTTCAAGTACACTCACGTGGCCACGGGGGGTGAGTGCTTTATTGATAGATGTCGTAAAGAGTACGAAAGATTTAAAGTAGGTCCTGTGTTCCTATGGAAGAAGGTAGGGAATAGATGAGAAGAAATGATGTTACTTTCTAAGTTGTTTCTTCTTGTATCTTCTTTGATTCCTTAGCCGCCGACCGTCAAAGCAGTCAGTGGCCATCACGCCTGGTGGCGTCTTTGTAGGGCAACAACAAAATTGATTCCACTTTGCGCGGTCTGGTTGAGCCGTCATTCGTTCAGTGCCACCAACTTTGTGTTGTCATTTTTTGCTATTTCTGCCTCCACAGTCTTCCGCCAGGTTGTTTTTGGTCGGCTTCTCTTTCGTTTTCCTTCAGGGGTCCATAGCATAGCTGTTCTTGTGATGGCATCGGGGTCTCTTCTGAGGACATGGCCAACTCAGCTCCGGCGTCTGCCAGCTATGATGGTGTGCATGTCCTCTTGCTTGCTCCGAGTAAGGCAGATCTTGGTTGGGGTGGGTTATTCGGCCTAAAAGTGTCGGTGTATTTGGGCTTAGGCTAGATTGTTTGATATGCGACATTTTTCGACATTTCCTTCTCTGTAATCTCTCCAGAATTCAGCACTGAGTAGAGATGCACAAGAAAGCACACTGCTTCGTGTTATAATCGTAAATGTTGTGCTTGGTGCTGTACACTTGAAAGGGGGGGTTTCTTCCAGTGGTGGTTAGACCGAAAAAAGATCCTGTTCTTGTCTTTGGTCATATCTGTTGTTGATGTTGTTGTGTTTGCTGCCGCCGTGTGGGGTTTACGATGCACATAGGTAGGGGAAGGTGGCTCGGTCTGTGCAAAGGCTGGTGATTCCAGTAGCGGATATGGGATATCAGGGTTGCTCACATTGTGAGTCAGGACCTCCTGTTTTTTAGGATTGTTGTTGGCCCACTCTTCGGCTATACTTTGTTAAGGTCCTATCCGTTTTGTCCTGGAGTGTTGATGGGATTAGGTTACTAGTTAGTTTGCCAATGTCATCTGCAGATTACAGATCCTTCGCAATGTAGAAAATGTAGTTCCATCTTATTCTCTTCAACTGCCCTCTGTTTTATGGCGCATCTCCCAGTATGTATGACTGTTAAAAATAGGAGTGTTGTGTTAAGGGGGGCTTCCCTGTCCGTATCATGTAGTGTCCACATTCGATGGTTAGGTTGCTCGGCACATCGGTACACGTATGTTGGCATATAGGCTTTTTTTGATTGACATTTGCAGCTTGGATTTCCATAAGCCCTCTGTATGTCCAGTAATCTGCCTTTGTTACTGGCAAAGCCTTGTATCAACATCCACAGAAATGTAATGTACAGCTGTCTGTGCCATTCTGAGACTGCGCTCTATAAGTTCCATGAGTGGGGTAAAGATTAATGATTCTGACATTTAGTATTCTTTCTAAATACTTTCTTGTTCTTTCCTCAGGTTGTGGTCTACTGCTTTTGAATTGTAGGTATTAATTATCCTGCCGATGGTGGGTGCTGGGACTGAGAGAAATGGGTAGTTCGCGCTCCTATTTTTGCATGGCTTGCTTGTTGTTCGTCCATTCTTGTGGCAATTTGAAAATTAGTCCTTTGTTCTACTCCGTTGGTGGGTTGTCCACTGTTTTACTGACGTGGTGATAATAGAGTGTTCTAATAGGTTCTGCTGCTATGTCAGGGTCTGTCCTTAAAGTGCTTGCATTTAGGTTATCATTGGCCCTGGTGCTTTTCCATTCCTTAACCCATGTATTGCTGTGTTGATTTCTTCTGTTCGTGGATCGGAAGGTCTGTATGTATATAACATCTAGATTCATTTTCAGAACTCAGGAACATTCAATTGTGTCCTCTGGTTGTTTCTTTTGTTCAAGTTTTTTCTCTGAAATGGCTCTGCCCATACTTGTTTCCCTGTTCCCTATTGTCCTGTCGTTATGTTGATTTCCGGCTATATCGCTTACTAATGTTATATGGTGTTGCACTCGTTTTCCGCTGATGATTGTTTAGTTTATTTTGTATCTGTGTGATTTGGTTTCATTTAGTCAAGTGCTGCCTCTTCTGCTCTAGCACTTGCTTAGATGCGTCTTAGAAAAGGCAGGCTTGTGGTTGGGAGGGATGGTGAGGAGGGTGGGTAACCTTCCTGGTCAAGAGGTAGGTTAGGTTACGCGTTAGAGGGAGCTCGGATACGCGGGGTGTCGGCGCTTGGTGTGCGGGCTGTGCTGTTTCGGGCGCCATGCGGTTTGGTGTGTTATGGTGGGTGTGTGGTTGCCCAGTCGGGAGTCATTCCGGGACTGGAATACCTTGATTTGATTGGCTGGAGTGATCTGTGTTTTTGGGGGAATGGGTGTGATATTGTGCGGGGCGATGAGTAAGTTTTAGACTTATATTGATTTGCACTTGTGGTATTAAATGTCACTATAAAAAGAGGCATCTTTAATGGATTGGATAATTTTACAACCGTTGTTTACTGGGGTATTATGTAGATGGGTATTGTTGCTGTGTAAATGTAGTATATTGGATGTTTCAATCTTTTCATTCTGTGTTAAAACTAGATTTGGAATAAGTTGTAGGCTTTTTATATTAGTGATCAGGTTTCTAGATGGGTAGATGTATTTCGGTTAACAGTACGTCTTTGCGTTGGGGTTTCCTGGGCTGTTTATAGTGTGATAGTACCACCGTAAATAGGAAAGCTCATTCTATTTTATGTAAAGAAGTTGTTTCCTCGAGGGTTTAAAATTGATTCTCATCGAGGGTAAAGGGGGGTATGTGTAATTAGGATGGTGGTATGGGAAGAAGATAGTGAACCCATAAACTAGTGGGGTGAAAACGCCATACTCAGAAGAGCGTTTCGTTGCTATTCTTTACTGTAGGTTTGTGGTTCGTACCAGCTGGAATTGTTACTATCTCTGGAACTAGTAGGTTAACCGTGGCCTTTAGCTGTAGACGATGGACGCAGTGGTAGGTCTCTTGACGTTTCTGGGAAAATCGAGCTACCCCTGACAACCTTGTCTGAGTCGAGTTCGGGAGCAGAGTGTAAGAACCATCTGTTACGTGCGTAGTCTTGGTTTTCTTCACATTTTTATACATAGGTATTTTTTAGTGCTTATGGGCAAAGTCAATTTATTGAGTTCTTCCCTGAAAGTTGTGCCATCGTTTCGAGCAAACTCCGCGGATGAATCCATTTTACTGCGATGTAGTCGTGGATTTGGGTATAAGAGATTGGTGTGCTTCTGAATTTCGTGGGCCTGTATTTTTTATGTTGTTATTGTGTTGTGGGGAGTATTGATGGACGTTTAAGTGTGGTCTGTAGGACACCAGGGCATGGAGTTGGATAGATGGGGGGTCAAACTGGGGTTGGTCCTGTGGTCGCTATGGAGAGTGTAGGTTGATAAGAGAGAGGGGGCGTCGCTTGACGTGTGGTGAGGAGTTTGGGCAGGGTGGGAGTGGGGGGGCATCTGGAGTTAATCCTATGTTGGCCTGTAGCCGGGGAGTGTGAGGGGAGGGGCGGCGGAGGGAGATGGTTATGGGATAGAGGAAGAACGTGGAGTGAAGTATTCGGTCAGTACTGAACATACCCCATTGAATCTTATGCGTAAAAATGCCATAATATGGCTGGTTCACTGATTGCGGTTACCAATGTAATCCAAGATACTTTTAAAAAAAAAATAGTAAAAAAAAAAATTTTTTTTGATTTAAGGGTGAGATATTAGGGGGGGTCTTGATGATGAAAACGTTTGTGGGGGGGGGGGGGGGGGGTATATGCTTGGTTAGGGTTATGCAGTCAAGTGGGTCATGGGTTTATAAAAAATCTTCAGAAGGTTAATGAAGGGGGCAGAATTGGGGGGGGGGTATGTGAGAGGACGAATGGGGTGGGGAGGGGGTCGCTTGTGGGGATGTTCCAATTGGTTGGGAGTGTGTTATCGTGTTAAGCCCATGAGGGATCCAATCTCTAGTGACTTTCTTGTTGAGGGTAATATAGGTAGGATGCTTGGTGGTGTCGGGTGTGTTCAGGGGTGGGGTGGAGTGGATCGGACTTCTCATGGGGGTTGACAGGTGGGTGGGGTGGTCAATCTGGATGGGGGGTTGGCTGGATGGGGGTATGGGCAATTATGTGTGTATGGATTATCAGTCGACGTAATCACGTGTATATTATTTTTAGTAAGCCCATTTTTGTTTTTTTTTTTTTTTTTTTTTTAGTACGTGGCTGTAGTGTAGTGAAGTGGGGCGGGGGGAGTGGGGGTGTATGGGGGGTGTGCTGGGGGGGGGGACTGTAATGACTGGGGGGAGGGGGTTATTGGGGGGCTTGAGGGGTCCATGTAACATTATACATCGCTAGACCTGTGGTCACACTTGTACCAGGATGGATTATGCTACCTGTGATTGGGCGGGTATTCTGTGCTGGCGACGGGGGTTGGGGGGTAGGGTGGGTGCGGGTGTTGGGGTTTGAAGGGGGTGGGGGGGGGGGGGGGGGATTGAAGTGCCAGTCATACTTGTGGGCGGGGGGGGGGTGGGGGTGGGGGGGCGGGGTGGTTGTGGCGATACAGGACGGGGCGGTATATTCCTGGGGGTCTGTGTGGGGTCTCAATGGGGGGGGGGGGGGATAGGAGTAGGTGCGCGGGGGATTCCGGAAAGGCGGGGGGATGGGTGGGGGGGGGGGGGGGGAGGGGGGAGGGGGGGGGCGTATCAACTGTTGTTGGGGTGGGGGTACGGGGGGGTGCCGGGTGGGTATTGTATGTGGTGTGGTGTTGCGGGTCGGGACGCCCATCTGGTAAACGTGGGGTGGGTAATATTCGGAGAATGTTGAGGTCAACGTTAGTGGTACCAAGGTGATTTGGTGTTAGAACGGCTATTGGGGTGTTTTGTTTTGTTCTATTGTTGCAACGGTTTGTTCTCTTGGTTATATCTTGGTGAATTTCCCGATATAAGACTTGTTGAGGGAGGGTTGCGGGTGGTGCTGGGATGGGGTGGAGGGGTTCTATGTGATGTTCCAAATGTTAGTACTTATAAGTTGGGTTGGGGCGAGGGGGTTGGGGGGGGGTTATTTGTAATTGTTAATTTAACTTGCGTTGGTTTCATGTGGAAAGTTTTTTGCATGTTTGGCTAAGAGATAGTGTTGTTTAATGATGTTACTCTTTGTTGAGCTATATCTGTAAAGTTTAATAAGATATAAGACTTGAAAGAATAACAAAAAAAAGAAAAGAAATGGATGAGGTAAACGAGGGAAAAGAAAAACAACTTAAGGGGTGACTCACGTATATGTTTTATGGGGGGGGGCAGATTTAGTTTGGGTATATTTTAAAAATATTCGTTTAAAAACAAAAGTTTGGGATTGTTATCACCGGTATGGTTCGTTTGATGTGATAAGTGGACCATGGGTAATTGATTGTGATTTCTGCCTTGGAGGTATTTGTTGTGGGTAAGGTTGACCATTTGTGAAGTGTAGGGATGTCCCGGTATCTAGTTACCCGTGGTTGTGTGATGGGTTTGCTGGGGGGACCACAGGGGTCTGCAATGTAGGGGATTTTGGCCGGGGTGTACAGATATGAGAATGTTGAGTGGTATTTGTAGTTGGGGGATGTGCTGCTTGTTTGGTATCTTTTTGTGTTTTATAGCTGGGTGATAGTAATTTCGTCGGTACAAGGATGTTCCAGCTGACCAGAATCCTGGGGTTGATATTTGGGCTAAGGCTTAGGTTTTATTTGGGAGTTCGAGTTGTCTTATACCCGCAGACTTTACCCCACCGATGTTTGGACATCAATTAGCAAGGGACATTTTGAGTTTCCGGATGAGGTTTGGTTTTTATTGTTATTTTGTTTAAGGATTATTTGTTTTTTCGATTTTTTTTGGCGTAGATAGTTATATTCCGAATTTTTGTGTATTAATAATGAAGTTATATTTGATTCTTTTGGGTTTTATTAATTTTGTGTTTTTTTGTTGTGGTTTTGTGTGGTTTCTTATTTTTTAATATTTTCTTTTGTGAACTAGGATGAGTTCATGGTCATACCTGGGAGTCGTTGTTTTACCGATTTGATGTTTGAAAGTTTTGGAGGAAATTGGAGACTGTGCAATAGCATTTATTGGTTCAATTGTAAGGTTTTGACACTGTTGTTAATTTATGTTTGTATGCGCGTTTTTATTGTTTTTTTTATTCTATTTGATTGGGGTGGTTTTTTATTTCACTGTTTGTGAAATTATTTTTTTTTTTGGGTGAAGGCTGAGATTTAAGGGTTTTTTTTTTTTGGATATTGGATTGAGAGATTAATGGTGAGGGAATGGGATTGTAATTCAGATAAAATGAGTAACGTCCCTGTTTGAGGTGTGTAAAGGTTATGGTGAGTGTATAGTCGGTGTTGATTTATAGTATGGGTTTCACGATGATGCAGGCGGGGGTTGCGGGAGTTATATGGAGGATTAAGACCGAATTGGTGGTGAAGGAGGCGTGGTCTGTTTGGGGAGGGTTATGGAGGGGTGAGGATCTTATGGGAGGTTAGAGCTTAGGGGGGGGAGAGGGGTATTGGTAGCTTGTATTTGGTATAGGGGGGTAGTGCTGGTTGGGTGTGGGGGTTGATGGGTGGTGGTGAGTTAGGAGTCTAGTGAATGTTGTGGGTTGTTTGGTTTGTGAGAAGACATGGATAATACGCTAGATTTTGAATTTTGTTGAGAGTGATTGTTCAGCAGGTGTATATAGGGTTTTAAGATTGCAGGGTGAGTAGAAGGATTGTATTTTGGTGATGATAGTTGTTTGTGTTGTTGAACAGGTCTGGGTGTGATTGCTTTTGGGAAAAGTGGGATGTTTGTTTGAGTCGTAATGGAGATTGCCAAAGTGTGATTAAATTTGGGATATGAGGGTTAGGTGTTTCGGGAGTTTTGGTTTTATAAGGTTAGTCACTGATAGTTTTGAAAGTATTTTGTGAGGTTTGAGGTTGCATATGGAGTTGATGGTACGCGGCGTTATGTTGTTTTGGAATTAATCATTGTAGTCGCCCCAGATGACGTAAATTGACGGTGGTTTCTCGTCGTTTAAATGATGAACCATTTGCTAAAAGGAACGGGTTGTAGTTAGTAAGGAAGAATTTGGGTTGTTGTGGTTGTAAGGACCGTGTGCCACTCATGGGGTGGGCCAGGTTCAGGGTTTTGTAGTCACCTTTGTTTCGGATGTCCTTTATATTTAGCCACTCATTTAATTTTAGGCCATGATTAATGATACAGAAAGAAATGTTGAATTTTCGGGATGGTAGTTTTTGGTATGTAAGGATTTTGTTGTTGAGGGTTTTAAGGGTGTTCATGGGATAGAATTTTTTTGCAGGATTATTTTTTAGTAGATTGAGTTTTTATTAGGAAGTGGGGTGGATTGATGAAGTCAGTATTAGTACGCCTGAATTGAAGAGTAAATTAGTTTTGTAGTGTGAGTGTTTTGATAGATAAGGGATACTTGCAAATAGAACCGGAGATCGGGGTTGGATATGAGGTTAGTGAATGTTGGGGATATTGGGCGTTGAGGCAACTCGGGGTTGTGGAGAAAAAGAAACAGGGTGTGGTTTTTGGGGAGACCATTGAGTTTTGGTCTTGTGAACATTTGAGTGGATTGTATTTGGTTGATAGTGGTGGTCGTCAAATTATCATAATGGGATGTATATTACTAAATATGGTGTAGTGACCATGTAATGGTGTTAGAGTTTGTGGCCTGATGTATTAGTGCGGGACGGGAATTATAGGGATATGGTACTATATAAGTACGAGTTGTTGGTAGGTGTTTGGTGGTGTCTTTAGTTGATAGTGCATTGTGATGAATAGTATTATAAGGATTACTGTGTTTTTGTGTTTTAGAGAAGGGTGTGGTGGGAACGTTTTACTTCTAAGTCGATCTTGGGTAGATCGAGTTCGGGTTAATGGGAGGTAGGGAGGGGAAGGAGGTGGAAGTGTCGTTGAGTTTTGTAATTATAAAGTGTGGGAAGGTTATTAATTTTTGGGCTGGATGCGTTGGAATTTAAAATCTTATGTTAGGAATTGGCATTTAATATAGCTTGAAGTTGCAACAGATAACTTGCGCTGGATCCGAATACTTTTTGGGTAGAGTTGGGGTGTAAAGACGGGGAGTTGTTATAACTTCTTGTGCATAGCATCATTTTCTATATTGTAGGGGTTAAGATTGCAGGGTGTTTGGTTGGTTTAGTGGTATGGTCTGTATGAATGTTAGTTTGAATATTCTGGTTGTAAATGGCAATTATTGGGTGTAAATTGGGAGTTATTTTAATAGGTGGGGTTGTAAGGTATGGGCAATTGATTATGGGTCGGATTGTGCGTTTTGTATCGGACGTGGTAAAGATTACTCAAGGGGATATATTTTACGTTACGGTAAGTTCTGGATGTAACAGGGTGTCTTTTCGATTGAGGGAATTATTTTATTGGGTCAAATGACGATGAGGCAGTGGAGGGATTTGGATAGAATTAAGCTAGTATCGAGTTTGTTATGGGATAAGTTTTTTGGGGTAATTTAGAGGAATGTTCGGATCTGTTTGGGGCATCTGGGGGTGGGGTATGGGGGTGGAGGTTTTGTTAAGGTGGTTTGTTACAATTGGTAAGTAGGTTGGGTTGTTGAATTTGGAATTTGTGTTTAAGAGAGTTAGAAGTTAGATGGTGACAGGGTGGGCGGATGTAGATAGATTTGGTGGAATTTTTGGTATTATGAGTTGATAAAGGTTGGGGGGGTGGTGTAGGTGGGGTTGTATTGGTGGGGATTGGTGAGTCGGGGTTAGTGTAAGGGGGGATTGTGTTTGATGGGTGTGTTTGGTGGGTGGGACGGGATTGGGGGAGTTAGGGTGAGTGGGGGGGGTGTTTTAGGAATTGGGTATGGGGTATAGTAGTGGGGGGGGGTGGTATGGTGCTGGAGGGGTGATGTGGGGGTGGGGGGTGGGGGGGGGGGGGTGGTTTTGGGGGGGGTGGGGGGGGGGGTTGGGGGGTGGGGGGTTCAAGGGAGTTTGGTGGGGGGGGGGGGGGGGGGGGGTGGGGGGGGGGGTTGGTGGTTTCGGGATTTTTTGGGGTGGGTTGGGGTGGGGGGGGGTGTTGGGGGGGGGGGGGGTTTGGGGGGTGGTGTGTTTTATGGGGGGTGGGGGTATGAGGGTGGGGTGTTTTGGGAGATGTATGGTGGTAAAATGTGGGTGGGGGATATTTGGGGGGTGGGGGGGGAGTTGGGTTTTTAGTGTGTGAGATTTTGATAGAATTTTTTATGTGGGATATGGTTGATTAATATAAGAGGTTATTGTATTGATTTAACTTTGTTCACTTAAGGTGAACATTAATCTCGGAAGCATTTTACCGGAGGAGATTTGAGCTATTTTTTGGTATAAAGTAATTTTGTATGGGGGGTGAAGGATCTATTGAAAGGGAGAAGATTTTATGTAATGGTTTATAATTTTTGTTGAAATTTGAATAAAATAGGATATTGGTTAATGGTGAATATGAGATATCCGTTGTTGAATTTGGTTTTGTGTTAAATTTTTGTCTATAAATGTGAAACCCAGGACGTATAGAGCAAAATGCAGTGATAAGAATGTCCAACAGATACAGGTGCGGTTTTAGGGTATGAAATACAGTTAGAGAATTTGATAGTTTTTTAAATTGTTAGTAGTATTTTATCAATTTAAGAATTGGTAGTTATTATGCTAGAATACGTAGAGGATGAATATATTATTGATATTTATTGTTAATATAAGTATTACTATATAGTGTGTTAGAAAATCAATAACTATGGTTTGATCAGAAAAAAGCCACGTTGTTGAATAATATTTATTAAAGGTTTTTTTTATGTTTATACGTATATTATTGTATTTATATGTGTTTAATATGATTTTCTTGATTATATGTTTAGGGATTAATTTTGAACAGTAAGTGCACTAATGTTATTTTATTGTTTAGGGGGGAATTTTAAATTATAATAAATTTATAATTCGTTGTATTGTAATTTATTTGTTTCGGGAGGTTTGATATGGGACAATAATATTTATTATGTGTTGTGGGAGGACATGTTAGAGTGTTTTAGGGATTTTTTTATTGCGATCCTTTTGAGTGTTGTTTTTTAAATTTTTTTTGAGGGGGATATGATTTTCTTTTTCAGTGGCAGCACCTAATTGTGAACTCAGTGAAAAATGATTACTTAT
The DNA here is from genome assembly GCA_024509875.1 of Oreohelix idahoensis. Taxonomy (NCBI): domain Eukaryota; kingdom Metazoa; phylum Mollusca; class Gastropoda; order Stylommatophora; family Oreohelicidae; genus Oreohelix; species Oreohelix idahoensis. The sequence continues at coordinate 21,008 of JAMPIV010005558.1, forward strand.
TAAATTAATGTTTTGTGTTTGTTTTTTTTATAGTTTAATTTTTATTAAGGTAGTTTTTTACGCTTTTAATGGGCGGAATGTGCAGAGGATTATTATTGATTGTGTTTTTTTTGGTCAATTGACTGGGGTTGTGTTTATCTTTGTTGTTGGTTTTTGTTTATGATAATTGAACATGGTTAGGAAAATGCGATTGGGTACGTTTTCAGTTTTTTTCCTTTTATATGTTAAATTGTGTTTATAGAATTTATGTATTTTTGTGGAGGGTGGAGACATAATTGTGGTAGCATAAGTTTGCAGTGTGCGATTTAGTTATGGGTTTATTTTGGATTTTTGTTATAGGTTTTTGGATGATTTTTAGGTTTATTGTATTGTTAGTATGTATTTTTTGTGTTTGATTTTTATTGTAGTTTATTTTTTTGTTGGTTTGTTTTTTTATTTGGTTGTTTTTTAGAAGGTTTTTGAGAATTTTATTAGTTGTGGTTGGTTTTCTTGGTAGGTTTGAGAGGTGTACATATGAAAGTATTGTATTATACTTTGATTAAGGAAAATAGATATTAATGAGGTACCGAAGATTAACCTGACTCATATAAATTATATGCTTATAAGTAGTGTGAATGTTTAGTTTAATTAGTGATATAGGGTGTAATGCTTTTATTTTAATGGTGGTTTTACCAGTAACTACAGTGTCACAACGTTGAGAGGGGTTTAATTTGGAGGATTGTTTGTTTTAATTGGGTTATGAGAGGTTGTCGGATAGGGATTTTTTTTATAAAAATTTGTTTGGGGAGATTTTTTTAGATTGTTAGGTAATTAAATAATATTAATGTTAGTTTTTATTTTTTGGTTTTGAGATAAGGTTATGATATGTATTTTTTCGGGAATTGGTATGGTGAGTTGTTGCGTGGTGTTAGGGGGGGGTGGTGGTTTGGGGGATTTTTGCGGCATATTGTTTAATTTTTTTTTTTTTAATTTGATCATTTTTGTCTGGATAAATATTGAAGTCGTTTTTTGAGGATATGAGGGATCGATTTTTTTGGTTTTTTTTTGATTAATTTGTTTTTTTTTTTGTTTAATTATTTTTTTGTTTTTTTTAATCTTTAATTTTTTTAAGAAATTTTGAAACAATTTTTTTTGTTTTTATTTTTTATTTATGCTTTTATTTTGGTTTCAAAATTTTTTTTTTTTGGTTTTTTTTGATTTTTTTTTTTGTTTTTGGTTTTTTTTTTTAAGACATTTATTTTTTTTTTTTTGTTTTTTTAGGAGGATTATGGTCGAGTTTTTTTTTTTTAAAATTAAACTCTGGCGTTAAAAAGGGGGAAATGATGTTTTTTTGTAATATTTGTTAGTTGGGGGTTTTTTATATTTGGTTTTTTGATTTATTAAGATATGAGTTTTTAACATTGTGTTAATGGTTCTTAGTCGGTGTAAAGAGTGTGTGAGAAAAGTACTGAGACTTGTACCATTTTTGTTGGAATTTTTTTTATTTTTATTATATGGTTTATTTTGCTATTAAGATTTGCTTTAATAGGTTTTTATTTTTGAAGTAAGTTGTTTGAGTGGGGTTATAAGGGTTTTAAAATGTTTTATGAAGTAGACTTATGGGTTTTAATTTTAGGTGAGTGTTTTTGATTTGGTTTTTTACGCAGGTATTTTAATAGTTTTTATTTTTATACGTTTGAGTTTATTAATTTTAGTTTGTTTTCGATATCTTTTAAGTAATTGCGTATTAGGTTTATTTTAGTTGCCGGTTATGGTTTGTGGTGTTATTGTTATGTTGGTGTATGGTTTTGAAATTGATATAAACAAGATTGTGTGGGGGTTTGGTTTGAATAGTACTGGACATTGTGATTGTTTTAGTAAAGTGTAACTAGAATAATATTATTTTGTAGAATAATGGTTTGAATTAGTTGTTGTGTTGATTAGTTACATAATGCGGGTTACTGGTGGTTCATGTCGTTGTTTGTGTGCGCCTAATTTAGTAGTAACATTTTTTTGTATAATGTTTTTTTTGAGTATAGTATTAATAATATGGTAATAAAGAAGAATTGTATTTTAATAATATTGCGTGGCGTGTTTGTATTATTTTTTTTATAAAACGGTGGATTAATTAAATAATTCGTGTTCAGGAAAGGATTGTATTTTATGGCTTGGGAATAGTAGGGAGTTCTTGTATTCCTTTTTGTGATTTGTATCTACAGTTCGTTTTAAATTGGTTTTTTGGGGGTTTTGAATTTAGTTTTTTCAAGGTTTATTTTAAAAGTAATGGATTTGTTGATGTATTCAAAATGTTAGACATTGGAATGGATGGTATTTTGTATTTTTGACATTTTTATTGTGAATAAGACATTTTAAAGATTTTTGAGAAGATGGATTTTGAGGAGTAATTTTTGTGTTTTAATTTTTTGTATTGGGATTTATCAGAGAGATTTTTGATTATTTTTTTTTTTTATTTATGTTTGCCCTCTCTTTTTGTTTTTATTTTTTAATGATTAAATTTTTTTTTTAATTTAGTTTGAAGAGGGAAAAGGCGGATGTGGTAATAAAAGCTTTTATAGTTTTTTGGGGGACAAATTTGATTTTAGTAAAGCCAGGTAAAATGTTTTTTTTTGAGCTAGGGAAATGGTTTTTTGGGAGTTTATAATTTATTACGGTGGTTGGATTTTGTGTTACGATTGGCAGGTGGGAACTTATAATTTAAGCTTTTAAAAATTTGTGTATATTTATTTTACTTTATTTTCATTGTTTAATATTTATTTGTTTTATATAATATTTTTTATAATATTTATTTTATAATTATAGTTTTATTATATGTAATATATTTTTTATATTAATAATATTTTTATTATATGTAATTATATTTTTATTATATGTTAGTATTTTTGTTTATAATATTTATTTATATATGATTTTATATTTTATTTTATTATATATACTTATTTATTTTTATCATATATAATATTATTTTATAATATATAGTTATTTGAAGGTTTAGTAGGGATATTTTATAATATATGTTTGTTATTTATATATATTATTATATATTTTTTATATGATTATATAAACAGGTATTATTTTTTATATTTTTTTGTTTTACGGTTTTTTTTGTTTTTTTCGTTTTTTACGTTTTATTATGTTTTAGTTAATTAAATATTAATTGTTTATGTAAATTTTTTATTATATTTATTGTTTTATATTATTGTGTAATTGATTTGGTATCTTTTTTCATTTTTTTTTGTTATTTTAGCTTTTTTCATTTTTGTTGTATCAGTTGATTAGTTATGAAATTTTTTTTATTTTATGTTGTATATGCAGGGATATTTTTAAGCAAAAATACAATTTTTTTTTTTTATGCGTGGTAGTTTTTTTTTTTTTTTTGTGATTTTTTTATTTTAGTGTAAATTTGTTTATTTGACAGAAGCAACAAGTGGCCTTTTTTTTTTTCTAATCTTTTTTTTTTATTTTTTTTGTATTTTTTTTTGACGGTCATTTAGACGTTTAAATAGAAATTTTTTTTATGGTAGTTAATAAGTGATTCCTCCCAAATTTTTTAATGTTTATTTTTTTATCGGGGACTACTTTTTTTTTTTTCAAGAATTGTATTTTTCTTTTTTTTCGTCGCTGTTGTTTTCCTCGTTAATTCTATTATTTTTTAGGATATTTTAGTTTTTTTTTTTCTCGTCGGTTTTTTATTTTTTGAAGCTTTCCACTTTAATTCAGTCTTTTTTTTTTTGTTTATATGTGGTTTAACGTGCCCTTTGAAAGGGCGCTTTTTAATATTTTGGCGGTGAGGTTTAAGTTTTTTTTTTAACATTGAGTTTTTTTTATTGCAGTTAGGGCCTGTTTCTATTTTTTTTAATATAAAACATTTTTTATCCTTTAGACTTTTTTTAAAATGTAGACATTCACCTAATTTTTTTTTTTTTTAGCTATTATTTCCTTTGCTATGGATTTAGAGGCATTTTTGCTCTTTGTGTGATTTTTTCTAATTTTTTTTTTATTTAACGAATTTGTCTTGCGCTGGGTGGTAGTTTTTTTTTTTTGAGTGGTTTTTTTTACTCCGATTAATCAGTTTAAATTCCTTTTTTACTGGCCAGTGGTTCCGTTATTTAGTTCTGGGAGACGTATCATATAGTGCTTTTTGGTTTTTTTATATTTTTATTTTTGATTTTCTTCTGTTATTTATTTTGCCCGCGAGCGTCATTTAGTTTTTTTGATATTTTTTTTTTGTTTTTTTATTTGTTGTTGGCGGCTTTAGTTTTTATTTTTGTAATGTGGCATTTTCATAGCACATGTTATTTAAGTAACGTGTTTTAATTCTATTTTCATTTTTTATACGGATCTTTTTAGTACAGGGTATTTTTATCATTTTCCTTACAAAGCGTTATTTTTTTTTTTTTAGGTTTATTTATTTTCTTAAGCAAATTTTTGTTGTAATTTTTTTTTAACTTCATCGTTTTCAGTGTAGTTTTGTAGACCTCACAACCCATTTATTAATTTTTAATTCTGATATTTTTTTATTCGAGCCAGCCATTCGTTTTTTTTTTCATTTGCATAACACGGGGGAAAATTCCATTCCCACATTTTTTTTGTTTTATTTTTTTTTTTATCGGTATTTTCATTATGCATTTTAAATTTTGCTATTTTTTATAATGTTCTTCCATTTTTTTTATTCTATATATATCAATAATCATTTTAATCTTATATATATTGATTTTATTTATTTTTTCAGGTTTATATATTTTTTTTTTATATTTATATACTTAGTATATATATTATATAGATTATATATATATTAGAGTTAGATAAATATTGATATGATATAGATAAGATATATTGTTATATAGATATTTATACAGTAGTTCTCCTTTATTCCGAACCCCAATTATCCGATATAATCCAATTATCCGAACACTTTTTCCAGAATGAATTATATATTATGTCTCCACCAGTCATCGTTATTAGACTACAGTTCGAATTCTTGTTGCATGCGGCAAGCTCTCAAATGTGTGCGATACTTTTTGTAGACAATGGAGATGTGCTTATGGACGGGGCGAGAGTACGTTGGCATGTAGTCTGTTAGATCATAATGGCTGGGTTGTGATTCACTGGATTAACAAGACGTGGGTGAACGTGTGAGTTCTGCTGTTTCTAGGTCATGGTAACTGGTGTCAGAGTGCTTTCTATACAGTTAAACTTTGATTCATTGTGGTTGCTTACTTACAGCTGTATAATTTGGGTGTGCAGTTGGTTTCATCTGTGCGATGTGCAATCTTCACGTAGGACCTAAATTTCTGTATGTAATATGGAACCGTTTTTCATGGTCGTGTCAATATGTAAACGTATATCTGTTATTGGTATATCAAGCGGTCTAGTGATACAGTTTTGCGGGATATCTGTGGGTCTGATCAATTGCGTGGTTTCTTCTTCTACTGTGGGAAACAGCGTTCCGTCTCTGTGAGCTTCAATTGCTATTAACTTGGATAATGTTTTAGTTTGCGGGGGGCATCGTTTATTGGGGTGATGGGGTATTGGGGTCGCTTGAAACATTAAACCTGGCTGTTTTGCGTAAGAGGGGGTATAGGGGAATAGTGGTTTGGTTACTTGGGGTAAGGGCTTTTGATATATATGCTTTGGTGGTTTTTTTAGTGAAGCGGGAGAAGCGTGGGAACCTGTTCTTGCGCATAGGAGTGTTGCCTTTCACAAGGATCTTCAGTTAAAGGGGCAACTTGACGGTCCTCTGACACTTTAAGGGATATGTCCAGGCGATGATGGTATCTAAAGAAACTTTAAATCTCGTCATGGCATACGAGGAAATGGTCCCCCCCCCCACAACAACAATACACCTCGATTCAAGGGGAATCTTCGCACTTCTAGTCAGATGCAACTGCCGCTGAAGAAATTTTAAAGGGAAACATTCTTGGCTTTTTTGGAAGAAAAAGGTGATTCACTCGATGTATGTGTATAATTTGCCGAATGTGACTGGACTTATACTCGGAAATCTATTGCCATCAAGAAATTATCTCATTGCATCTCAGCGCGAAAGCCAGCTTCCCCTGTGTTTAAAAGAAGGCAAAGAGAGAGAGAGTAACATATTGTGGTAGCCGCGAATGCCAGTGGAAGGTCATCGTTTTACCGGATGCTAATGAATAGGTAATAGCCAAAATTACCACGTTGTTTAAAGAATGTGGACAATGTCTCCCATTGTGCTACAAATGCACTGAATGAGTGCTTGGTTTGAATAAGTTGAAATAATTTCTTGATTGGTATATCAATGTCAGTTCATCCCAAAGTGAAGAGGTTGAGAAGAACAAGAAAAGGAAAACTGAAAAGTAATTCTTCTACTGGACCAATGCCACCAATCTCATCCAGAGACGGAGATCGCATTGAATGCTGTTTGATGCAATATTTTAATACAGTAATTTTTCTGCTTTCCCAGTGTAACAGCACTGATTCAACCAATGGATACAGGTATGTGTATGCTTTTTGCTTAAATGTGGATGTTACAAGAAGGAAGTACCTGTGTCGTTTAATTGTTGGCTGAAGATGAATGAAAGTGTGGTGGCGTTTTCAAAAAAAGTTAATCTCAAAGACTGTGATATATGTAAGCTGATGCATTGGACACCCTGCAAAAGATAGAATCCTCAACAAGGCTTGGAATAGATTGCTTGGGAATAAAAAAGGAGGAATGGCAATACTACTGCAGTGGACACAATTGATGATGGTATAAATGTTAGTTGTGGTACTGTGTCATGCAATGCCCGGATTTTCGGATGTGATACCTAAAGGGGATGATGCACACTGTGGCTCAGCAAGTTGATACATTGATTCTGTGGTTTTGGCAGTCTTTATAGGTGGTATGTTTTCGAAGAAGTTAGTTTGGTCTTTTGTGCAAGATGAAAACAAATATGGAATGTAGGGACGATGCATGAAGGTAACGCATTTGGGTCATGTTTAGTACATGATAGTCACTCTGTTGTTTCTTGTCATCAAAAACCCTAAGGTTCATAGCTCCTGATATGGCTGCCCCTGTTTTATAGCACTTAGAACTGCAGATGAGCTTGGTACCAAGGAGCAATTTGAATCGGACGGGACAGCTAGTCCTGACTAGGCGGGAGGGGATTTCAAATATGGTGCCATGGAACGAGCGATAGTTGGTGATCTCTGTAGCTATCCAACACTTAGAGCTAATTGTTTACGTGTCCAGTTTGGCGGCACAAAGAGGATTCCTCAGTATTTTAATTAGTGGGTCAAAACGATCTGTGCATAGTACATGATATTCGATAAGTTTGGCGTTTCTGGTATAGTGCAATTTGTTTGTATGTTAGGGGGAATACATGTGGAGTCTTTTCTATGTGAGGCTAAATCGGGAATGTAATGGAATACGTAGTACTGGGCACGTTTTGCCAGGGGTCATATACAGAGCAGTTGTTGGTGAGACAGTGATCTATTTCAGTCGGTGGTTGAGTATTATTTGTAGGTGTAAAAGTGCAATAGTGTGAGTTAGGGTTGGAGAACGTTTGACACGGTGTGATTGCCCCATACTATTTTTAGAAAGATTGTGCTCCACTCATCCGCGAGACTCGATACATGTTGGTTTAGACATATCGTGAGCAGTGCATTACTTGGTTGTATGACTACGACACGAGGCGCGGTCCCAGGGGGTTCGGAGAAAGGGTGGTCGACTAAGGTTATAGTGGTTAGAGTTATTATGTTAGATAGTGTTCCATTGAGTGTGTAGTCGTTGTGTGTGTGTGTAGTGATTGGATTTATTAGCGGGGGTAAATGTTTGTGTATTGATTGTAGAGTCCCCACGTTTTGTGTTGGGTCGTGGGTGGGGGTGGGGGGGGTGGGTGAGGGGGGGGTGGGTATTGGGACCTTGAAGGTATTTGGTCTGTTGCTGCAGGGTCTGTTTGTGAGGTTATACTTATCTAAGCTGATGTGCATCCATCTGTAGTGTAATCATATTCTATTTAGGGGTATGGATGATAGTTTTCAAAGGCTATGTAGGAGGTCCGGCGGTGTTTAGGGGGGTATTAAGGACAGTGGTCTTGGGGTGGGATGGACGGGTGGGGGGGAGGTGAGCCTTATACTAATCAAAGGTGGCGTTAGGTAGTAAAGTAAAACATGACGGCTAACCTATACCGGTTCACTACCTAAGACTTGCCTGTTCTCTCTAGGGATCGGCCTGGGGAGGGGGATGCACACACACAAGGTCAGATTGGGGTCAGTGGGTGGGGAGAATGGGGTGGACCATTAGCTCGAACTAGCTATGACCTGATTTTGGATGGGGGCCTGAGACCTGGACGTAGGGGGGGGGACGTCGGTTTTGTGAGGGGGTTTTGGAGGAGGGGGGGTGAGAGGGTGGAAAGCTTGAGGGGGCTGTGGGAGAGGAGGGGCGGGGTGCTTGGGGTTAAGTACACCTTGAGTGGAGATTGTTGGGATGTTTATGTCTATCTGACTGGTTCGTTGGGTTTTACTTTGCTTATGCTCGAAAGGAGCTGTAGACTAGCCCGACATTAGGACAGCTGGGTCCGGTGTTTTGCAGTGCCCCGATATTTTCTTAGGTATAAGGAGTTCTAATATAACATGCTATATTAGCATATGGGATAATATAAGGTTTATAAAACTGTACACACTGTGTGTACTGTGGAGCACTGGTCGAGATGGACAATACTTTCCACTAGTAGGACAAATACAGGTGCTCGTTGGGTTATATCATATTAAACTTAAAATGTCCTGTATCGATCTTCTTCCTATTCTTCGACTTATTTTTGCTCGAGATAGTAGATGTAGCGCGTGTAGAATCATTTTTTCCGAATATTTAGGTTTTAATCCAATTCGTGTGCGATAGTGATTAAACAGTTTAAGTCGACTAACAGATATTCCGGTAATTCATTGTACTCTTAGACTTAACTGTGAATCGCGCATAGGACGATATTAGGCGTATGATGGTCAGGGCTTTCAGATGGCGTGTATTTGTGCGGTGCGAGGAACTACACTGGACGTGCTAAATCGTCTATGGGTAATCACCGAGCGCATGCGTTAGATTATGGATTCTCGGCATTAATTATCCCGGGGGAGGTCCGTGTGATAACTGAGTTACATACTGCACCGGGCTGTATCCTGACATCTTGACGCTGGAACATAGTATCCCAATTGGACCTTGAGCCAGGACCCGTCTATACTTGGGCTTAGGGATGTCAGGCTAGTACGAAACCTAAAGGGATTTAAAAAACTTTGACTCGCTGTAGCCATCGTGGTAAATTTTAGAGTGTTCCAAGTTATCGTCACGCTGTTTAAGCAAAGGACGTTATTACTGTTAGGGCAGTAGACAGGACAGATAGATTTCAAGCTTGGCAGACCAGGACATTAATGTTTCGGCTCCTTTGTTGATTTTTAAGATATTGGCAAGTTGTGTACAGACCATATTTCATTCTGAAGCTCATAGAACAGACACACAGTTTGAGAGGTCGCCCTCGAAAAACCAGGGGACAAGAAGAGGTTAGACAGAAAGAGCTCAGTTTGTTTCGACAGACTATTTGTCAGACAGTTATGGCTTCCAGAAATACCTTTCAGACATTTTTTAGTCTTACAGTTAGATGCGACTAGATAGATAGATAGATGGGGTACGAGGTTATGATTGCATTTGAGGAGATTACCAGTGATTTTGATGGAGTTTGAATTTTGATTTTAGCTTAGTGATTAGAATCGCTTAATTCATTGTTAGAATCGTATTTGCTTTTGCGCAGATTGAGAGAAATTAGATGGGGTATGACAATGCTTACATGGTATATTTGTCTAGGAGCAATGCAGTGCGATAGGCAGGACTATATTCAAATTAAATTTGAATAGCTGATCAAACGGCAATGTGTTAGCTTTTTATAATTTTTATTTAAATGCTAATTACTCAGTTATCGAGGGTTTGACTATGTCGGAAAAGAAGGATTTAACTCTAGAATCTTGCCTCATGGAATGATGTCGGGAGACGCACGTGTTCCTAATTTATGAGGTATGCTGATTGGTAAATATAAAGCGTACGGCTCGTGCGCCAGTTTCACTGATAAGCATAGGACTCGGCAACAGGAACATGCCGCCTGACGTACATGTTATAAGCTCAGTTCTGTTAACCCATGTTTAGAACCTATGTCAAATGTGTTATTTTTCCTCAACACAGTGAAACTTCAATGGAGTGACACTAAGGACGTCTGGGGATCGGCACCTAGTAGGATGTTGTCCACACATTTGCAGTAAGGGATCAAAAGACAGTGAAATATGTGGTACCTCGTGGGTGTTGTACTCAAGTGGATGCACTGTATCGTGGGCGGTTGTCTTAGGCAGACAAGACCTCCCATGCTTCCCTATAACGGGTTTTCAGGAAGACTTCCGTAATGAGACAACACGAAGACTTAGAGCCAGGAATATAATTTCATCTAGTAAGTCTATATTACATGTGATGCAATGTGGCGTGACGTGAAGTAGAAACATGGACTCGGCATTTTACGACTGAGCCATTATATCGGGGATGGAAAAAAACATGAGACATGTGTGACTAAAGTGCAATCACATAGTGACTGAGAGATAAGACTATACGGCCTGACATTCAACAATAAGATGTGGGTTCTATAAGGCATAAATCGCGGGGTCTATTGGGACTGTGATTCTGGTTCTGGCGCCGTGGTGGAAATAGGTGTGGGGAGAGTTGACTTTGTGTAAACAAACAGCAGGTCAAATTTGCATAACCAAGTAGTCGTACCCCAGTGGAGACTCCAAGTTAAAAAGGGTCTATTATGGAAACTGGGGACTTATATATTTTCCTTGGCAGAAGGGACTAGCGCATTAATTATAGATAGAGTCTGAGGTGATGGAGAAATCAAAAGATCAATGTGTTCCAAGAGCAGCAAGCAAGTCGTTTGAGTATCATAGTGTGAAAAGTCCATTGGCGTGATATGACATGGTTTGTACGGTCACCAGGTTTGAGTGATATTTTTCATATTTTGTATCCTTCGGAGACCTGCATCTGCTGTCCATTGTCCAATCTGCATAATTTGTTGCTAAGGCTAAAGTTTTTGTGTTTTTTGGCTTAGGTTAAATCAGATTTTTTTTTCAAACTCTGTTGCAGATAATTACGAGATAAAACAAAAGATATAATATACTCTTAGATCAACCCTTATGTATCTGTGACTTCTTGGCGCATATCTGTTCTCCTAACGGGGCCGGGGCTTGCAACCTAGAGTTAACAATAACGGGGCTATCTGCCTTGCAAACTTCTTGTATTTGCAAGTGAGAGTGGCCCCGTTTATGGACTTGTTAGGTGGTTTTTGTATTTTTCCGTGTTTTGGGTTTTATTTTGGTTAATTGTGTTTGTAGTTTGGTTTAATAATATGTATTTTTGTGTTATTATTTTTGGTTTGTTTTTGTTTATTACTTTCCTTTTTGTTGTTGATGTTGTTTGAGATTCTGAGTTTTGAGTATTGTTGGAAAATGTTTTTTCTGGAGATATTGTTTGTCACTTATGTGAAGTCAGTTGTTGGGTGGTGGTGTCCTTTTTGTGATAGGGATCTGAGAAGTTTGATTTTGTTGATTGGCGTGAGTCTCCATTTTAGCTTTGTTAGTGAGTTCTCGTTTTTTTGCAATGGGGCCGATGTGGGTTTTTGGGTGTTGTTGTGTTTGGTTGGATTGTTTTGGAAAAAATGGACTAGTTTAGTTTGAGGTATTGTGGTGAGATTGTTGTTGTAGATTTGTTGGTGGATAGAAAAAATTGGTTGGAATTGGTGTTTGTTGGGGTTACTTGAGATTGAGTGGTTGTGGATAAAGGTTTGTTGAGTGAGGATTGTTTGGGAATATTTATTAGGTTGTGTGTGTTGGAAAAACATTGTTGTGTTTATTGTGTAAAAGATTTAGATTGTGTTGAGCTATGTTAATTGGTATGTTTATGTAAGTTTCGATCCTGGTGAGTTGTGTTTGTTGGAAATCTTTTTCGTTGTGAATTTGAGATTGAGGCAAGTGAGGCTTGTTTGGGTTGAGGTGATGGTTGTGGTGTGGGGAACATGTGTTCTTGTAGCTAAAAGCTTGGTGTCGTGATCTGTGGTTGTGTCTAGGTTAGGTTGGTGGGTGTTGGGTGAGATTGAAGAGGGTTATTGGTGGGTGCAGGGTGACGTTTGTAGTGAGTGTGTGAGATTCTGATTTGTGATAGTTTATTTTGTGGTAGAGATCTTGTTGTGGGGGTGTGAGATGTTGGAGGATTTGGCGTGGTGACGTATGGGTTGGAAGTTGCGTGCCTGTGTGATTTTTGAGTAGGATAGTATTTGTTTTTGTTGGAAAAACACCATAGGTGTCACCCTCCTATTGACGCTTTTGTAACAACTGTTGTATAGAAGTAGTTGTTGTTTTAGGGTATGAGAGAAGAGTTTCTTATCGATCATTCCTGGACGACCGCCGATTGCGAACCGCGACCGAAGAATACCGAATTATACCAATTAACATCTCGACGTGTTTTGAATCGGAATCGAAATTGCTATTTCCGAAATGTCTACTAAACTTTTACCCATGAATAAAGGACTTGATATGAATACCCTCTTCGTAGAGAACCGGTCCAAACCTGGTGGTTTGTGTGTAATTTGGGTATCGGAAATCCTACGCCTAACTGAAAGGCTTCGTTTCCGTGCTAACTTTGAATCGTAGAATACCAATCTTCAACACCTTAGTCCACCGTACTAATTATAAGGGCGACAGTCACCGTAGTTATTTTAGTTTTATCCGTGTTATAGGGGGGGTGAAGATAAGAAGAGGAGAAGACTTGAAGGAGACTTGAAGGAAGAGGAGAAGAGAGAGTCTAGTTATTCATAGTGTTTCTTTGAACTTTGTCCTAGGTTGAACGTGTAATGACAAAACCACGGACTCGTCTATCTGCAGGCATTTTGAACTTAACGTGATTCGTGGCTTTGGCCTGATATAGAGTAAAGAGTAGTGATTGTCTATGTGGAGTTGTATATCTTGTAAAGTTATTACACCCCGTAGACTAGAGCGTCTGGTAAGTTTTACGGGCGTGAAGCTGTTTCCTTTTCCACCTTATTACAAAAATACGGACTGGGCTGTCATTTTTTGGATGCCTGCAGGCATTAGTGATAAATATACATTTACTGGTTACAAGGGTTGATTTGTCGGGATTATATGGGTTACGAGTTTGGGTTGATGTTGTACTAAATGTTTGGGTTAAAAGTGGTGATGTGTTTTACTTTGATTCACTGGGATACTGAGGGTGCAGAACGGCGTTGGGTTGACTAATTTTTTTTTAAGTTGTAGGAGTGTTTGTGACGGACTTTTTGTTTGGTCCTAGATAAAAGATAATTCCCTCCCCTTACAGGATCTGACTTCAGGGGTTCGTGACTTGTGGTATTAGTTTATTTTTTAATTATGGGATTAAATTTTCATCATTTAATTTTTGCATATTATTTCTTTTGCTTTTCCACTGAAATATAGTACATAATAAATTATGAAATTTTCAGTTGTTAATTGTTTAACTACACAGTTTGTTTGGCGTAGTGCGTGTTTAAAAGTCATTGAGTCTGCTTTATTTGCCGAGTTTGTAATTAGCAGCGTTAGTTTAGATTTTATTTTGGAGGAGGTATCCATGGGTTAAGGATTAAGCGCGAATGTCTTTTGTATAATTTGGTTAATTTTTTTTTCTCGTAATTGGGTAAGTAGGACCAGCGTTATTGTCTAGAATTTTCACAGCCTATTTTTCTATCTCACGTGTCTCAGTCACTGTCTTAATATGGCCGAGGAGGGCAAAGCTTAGACACTGGAAACTTTCAGGGGACGAAGCGAGAGAGGAGGGAGATGGAGAGGAGATGAAGCGAAAGCATTTGTCAGTGGACGAACTGGAGGAGATATCAATGCGGAGTGGAAAGCAGCTTGAAGCTTTACAGAAGATGTGAAGGATCCGCCTGGATGCAAACAAACGGGAAAAAATTCGCCTGGTATGCGCATGACAGAAAAAGAGAAGGAGAGAAAGCATGAGACCCTTGGAGAGTGGATTGAGAAGAGATCAAAGTTTGGGGACAGCAGTCCGAGTTGGCTCAGTATTAGACTCTCGTAGAATTCCAACTTGTCGTGGTTGCTAGGCCCTATACCTCCAGCAATATGGAGGAGTTTCTTTATAATATCGTTCTTCCTTATACTGACCTGCTAACACTCACATCGCGCTTCAACTACAATGCTATGTCTTTCAACTCTTTGAGTTTTTCCCTGTTGTCCTTGAGATGAGAAGATGACAAATGGTTAGAAAAATTTGTGGATAAATTGCAACTCTTCTGTACGGGCTTAGAGAGGTCGCATGTTGGAATATGAATCTTTCCCTAAAGGCCCTATAAGGAGTTCTGTTTATGATGTTTATTCTAAGCTGGACAAAGTTAGCCAACAAAGACGTCTACGATTGTGTTGCGCCAAGAAAGCGTTACTTGGAGCGCTTGTAAAATGATACGCTCGCTTTAAATTTTTGCAACTGTTTCGCAAAAACAGCAGGATAAGGAGAATTCTTGAAACTTTTCACGCAGGTTTCTCATTCCCGTCTTATAGGGGTGAATAGCTGTCAAAGTGCCTTGAGCTTTCGCAGCTCCCTCGTTACCTACGAAGGTCTTGAGGAATTTGTTTTCTTAACAGAACAAATAAAGAAAACACATTGTCTGTCTGATACCTATGATACCCGGAGATTTTCTCGCTGAGCAGGGGGCAGAAAAACTTGAAGACATTTTGGAAAATGCTATTAAGTCTGAGCGTTAGTATCGACAATGCGCTGGTGAACTACCGGGCCACAAAAGCGGAAATGCTAACCGACAGAGGTGTGCATTTTCGAAAAACAATAACTCTTGAGCAAGTCTTCTCAGGCTTCTAATGCCTTATCAAAACAGGAATATACCACAGAGAAACTGTGGACCTCAGAAACGTCCCTCTACCTGTTATGAAAAGATCCAAGTTCTACAAGAAGAACAAGTACCCCAATCCACCCCAAACAGTTTGATCA
The DNA here is from genome assembly GCA_024509875.1 of Oreohelix idahoensis. Classification (NCBI taxonomy): domain Eukaryota; kingdom Metazoa; phylum Mollusca; class Gastropoda; order Stylommatophora; family Oreohelicidae; genus Oreohelix; species Oreohelix idahoensis. The sequence continues at coordinate 36,030 of JAMPIV010005558.1, forward strand.
ACCCATATTATGATCCGCCGATCAAATTGGCCGGGCATGCGTCGAGCACCAAAGGACAAGGTGGCAAAGGGAGAAACCCGTGAGCATGGGACATATGATCAGACTCGAGCACTGCGACCGAGCCGAAAACGCATCGGTCGTGCTTATATTGAGACAGTCTCGCCATCAAGGCGGAATTATTGACATGTGATTGATTCAAACTATACCTGTTGGGGATAGTTGTACACCCTCAAAACGCGAGGTTACTGTTTATATTGAACGGTTCTCAAAACTTCTTGACTCTTTATTTGTATAACAGACACGGGGCTTTCTTATGATTGCATTGTTTGCCATGTGATCATTTACCCCTGGTTTAATTACGACCGGTCAAGAGACATGTTAAGCAGAGAACCGTCCAAACTTTGTGGAGTTCGTAAGAGTGATGCACCCACAGCGCGTCCCATCGCATTGGTGGAGATCCACTCTGATTTTTTCAGAGGTTTGATCAAAGCGGCTTTTATGGATGATCCCATGTACCCAGTCATACATGGCGAAAGATACGTGTGAATTGGTAAACCGGAAGAGCCGATTGTGGCAGCAGTATGATTTATATCCTGTTAAAGAGGGCAAACCAAGAAGGAACTGGGAGCCTGTAGCCAATAAATGCGCATAATTTGTTTACCTATGGAACTTAAAGTAGCGCAAATACAAGGACCCTACCTTTGGCACCCTGCTTTAGGAAAACTGCCCACGGCTAAGGAACCCAAAAAGCACGGGGACATTTTTTTCTGAGGATGGCGTACTTTATCGGAGAACGGGCAAGCCTGACCAAGGTTACAACCAGCTCCTAGTACCGAAACAGTACAGAAGCCAAATCCTAGAAATGGGCACTCTCTTCCCTTTAGCGGACATATGGGACAGAACGCCACAAACCAACGTATAACCACTCATTATTGGTGGCCAGGAGTAAATACTGATATTATCAGATATGTCAAATCCTGTGCCCAGTGCCAACGTGTACCACCCAAGCAACGGACACGCCCAGTCCACATGGGTGAAATGCCAATAATGGGAACACCATTCGAACGGGTTGTGATCGACATTTTAGGGCCTTTCGAAAGGACTAAAAGAAGGAACAGGTTCATCCTGACCTTAGTCGATACATGCACTTTATGGGCAGAAGCTATCCCGCTAACATGCGCAGATGCCAAGCATGTCGCAGAAGCCCTCGTGCAGATTTTCACTCGGTTGGGATTCCCTCAGCAAGTGTTGACGGATAATGGATCTCCATACCGAAACCTGTTGATGGATGAGATCGTTAAGATCTTGAGGACCCAACACATCCACACTAAGCCATATACTCCGGCGGGAATGGGCTCGTGGAACGTGCTAATGGAAACCTCACCATGATGCTAAGTAAGCTGGCACAAGTGAAACCTGAAGATTGGGATCTCTGTATTCCTGCAGCATTATTTGGCTACAGAGAATCTCCTCATACTTCCACAGGATTTCCGCCAGCTACACTCTTATTCGGCAGACCCATTAAGGGCCCGCTTGAAGCCTTACTTCAGTCTCTGACAGACGAGAAGGCTGATGAGACAGTTGTCTCAGCCAGTAAATATGTGTCGGTTTTAAAGGAACGGTTGAAACTAGGGTGGGACCTAGCAACGACTAACTTTAAGCGAGCACGCACCAAGCACGCTAACCGATACAGGAAAGTCGCGGAAGAGAGAGAACTGGAAGCAGGAGAGAAAGTTTTGGTGTTGCTCCCTACCGAGAACAACCAACTGAAGATCGGATGGCAAGGGCCGTTTACCGTCCTGAAAAAGATTTCTAAGGCTAACTACCAGATCTCTATTGAAGGAAAGGAGAAGGTTTTTCCATTTAAATCTCTTAAAGAGATACTTGGAAAAACCAGTGCCAACCTCCGACCATCTCCTGACGATCGCCAAAACTGACGAAGATGACGATAGTGGCAGGGATATTCCACCGCTATCACAGGAAATCTTTCAAAAATGTCAGAAGCGGCGACGCTCTTTCAAGCGCGCATATGAGACATTCCAGGGGAAGGAAACTTTGAGGAGTGGACTTGAGTAGGAATTGGACAGAGATGGAGGGGGAAGATGGAGAGGGAAGAGGACAGACACCCCGAAGCTACGGTTATAGGAAATTAAACTCCATAACGTAGACATGGAGTGCTTCCATATCTTAAAGGGGGGAGGCTCTGTCACGTAGGGTTTATATTCATTTAATTTCCTACATCTTCTTCCTATTCTTTCACCGAATTCTCTCTTTTATTATCTCTGTATTTTCCTTTTTCCTATATATTTTTCATCCATTCGTTTTGCGAATATTATTTTCATATAATTCGCAAACTTTACCTGTTTTCCTTTCTCTTAAACTGAGAATCGCGCTAGGACGATATTTACGTAGATGTCAGGGCTGCAGGGCGTCAGAAGGCGTGATAAGTCGGTTCGCTGAACACAGGACGTAGCAAATCGTCTACATTCTCACCGAGCGCGCGAGCTTCTTCTCGGCATTAGTCCCGGTGAGGTGTGATACTTTACATCTGCACCGGGCAGTATCCAGACATTTGGCTGGAAAATCCCAAACTGACACGGCGCTCACTTGGGCAATGGAGTCAGGCTGTCTGGGATTTGAAACTGACACGCGTACATCGTGGTCAGTAGGTGACAGTTACGACACACGTTAAGCGGACGTAAATGTTGGGAGTAGGGGAGATAATTTCGCTTGGCGAAATAAGTTTGGGCCCTTTGTCTGATTTTAAGATATTGGCCAAGTTTGAAACTTTAATTTCATTCTCGCTCATAGACTCCACAGTAGATAGGTCGCTCGAAAAACAGAATAGCTGTTAGCGAAGATCTCAGTTTGTTTCGGCAATTTGTCGAACTTCTAGACTTCCAGAAATATTTTCAGCATTTTTATTCTTAAGTTGTGCGACTACCTGTAATTCTGTGGTTGAGGTAATTAATATGATAGATATATAGATTTTGTGAGTGTTAAAGTGTTAAATCGCTTAATTCATTTTAATCTATTTCTTTAGCGCAGAAGAGAAATAAAGTGGTAGGCTATTATATTTTCTAGGGAAGCATTCAGTGGAAAGCAGACTAAAAAAATTAAAAATTTCTAGCTTATAACGGCAATTGTAGCTATTTATAAATTTAATTTAACTGCTAATACTCAGTCGAGTGTATTTTTCTAAACTAACGTATAAACTCTAGAATCCAGCCTCATGAATGATGACGGGATACGCACGTGTTCCTAATTTATGAGGAATGCTGATTTTTAAATATAACTTACGTCACGGGAAGTTTAAATGATAAGCAAAGCTCTCTGCTTGCAAGTTTAAATGTAAGTTATAACCAGTTCAGATTCTGTTTATTATATTATATGTGTTATTTTTCCTCCACACAGTGAAAGTTTTGGGGTGACCCTAACTTTACCAGCACCTAGTAGTAGTTTCCATACTTGTGAAGAAATAGACAGTCCTTATTTTGAACCACGTGGGTTTTCTCAAGTAACACTGATCTGACGGTGCAAGTTAGACAGAAATACTAATATCCCTATAACGGGTTTTCAAAGACTGTAATGATAAATACTGGACCTTGGAGCCAGCACTTAATTTCTTCTAGAAACTCTATATAATTTGCTGCCTGGTGGCGTGAATATTAACAATCATTTCCCGACTAGATTATATCTTGTGGACAAATCTGTGGGGTGACTAAAGTGAATCCTATACTGAGGGAAGGCACCGACCTGACATTCATCATTTTTTTTAGAAACCTACGCTATTGACACTGTGCTCTGCTAACTCCCGCGCCTGGAATAATTGTTAGGTGACTTAATCAGACATTTGAACAAATTTGCATACCCAAGTAGTCGTTCCCGGAGACTCCAAGTTAAATACGTCTTTTGGAACTGGGGACTTCTTGGCAGAAGACTGCATTTTTTGAGTCTGTGTGAAAATCTAAAATCAATGTGTTCCAAGAGGCAGCAAGCAAAGTCGTGAGTACCTGAATGAGAAGCCATGGCGGAATGAATGAGTGTACGCTGGTTTGAGTGATATTTTTCACTATTTTATCTTTGACACCCTGTTGCTGTCCTAATTTTTTTTTTCAATCTGCATAATTTGTTGCTAAGGCTAGAGTTCTTGTGTTTTGTCTTAGGTTAAATCAGATTTTTTTTTTCAAACTCTGTGCATATAATTACGAGATAAAACAAAGAAAACTCTTAGACTCAAACCCTATGTATCTGTGACTCTGGCGCCATCATCTGTTCTCTTAACGGGGCCGGGCTAAACCTAGAGTTAACACTATAACGGGGCTATCATCCTTGCAACATTTCCTTGATTTTTTATGACTATGTGTATATGTATTTTCCTTGATGTACTTTCTTTGATGTTGTGAGCCGATTTTCCTGATATTAAAATCGCTCTTGAACTTAATAATCGTGTTTGGTCAGCTCGTTCTCGATAATATATATATATCATTGTTATAGTTTTCCCACGTCTGTGTGTTTACCTGTCGTCACGTGTATGTGCGTGCCTGTGAGTGATAGAAATATACGTAATATGTATATTGGTGTAGTCTGTCTGACGCTGTAACAACTGTTGTAGAAGATAGGTGAGAGAGAGAAGAATTCTTTTCGCTTTCAGAGACAGCCACTATATCAAATCTATCATCTCACGTGTGTGGAAATTCTATTACCTTTCACTAACTCTCACTGAGTCTATCACCTATTCAAACCTATTCAGAAGGGACCAAACCTAGTCTTAATTATCCTATCGGAAATCTACGACAATGGTAGTTTAAAGAACAAAATATGTCTGTGGAATGAGTAAGGTTCTCTATTCCAGCCTATCTATACGACTATAATTTAGTACAAGACAACCTTGCCCTCCTCATACATATAAATATAAGTTTAACTACACACACACACACACAGCTATGTGACAACAAGGCACACAAACGTGAAAAACTACGGTTAATTGGGTATGTGTCTGACCAGCACACAAAGTTAAGTTTCTTTGTTGTTTATTATCATTTAAACTTGACAACACCAAATACCTAAATAAAGATCAAATAAAATCAGATTTACATACATACGAAATAGCAGAATAAATGCGCCCTCCCTCTATGGAGAAAAGAACCCAAAAGTTAATAACCCAAAGGTCGAAGGTTAGCACTATGTTACAGAGTAGACAGTAAAGTAAGCAAGTTCCTACTATATGCTACCCAGTAAAGTAAACAAGTTTAAGCAAATCCAATGTTGGTAAATTCCCTGAAACAAAGAAAAATATTCACTCTCTCTTTCATACAGTGGCCACTCAATCACTCTTACCTACTCTTGGTGATATCCCAAGGAAATAGAATTATTCGTGAATATATAGAATGTCAGGTTCCCTTCCCATATTGGCACAAGTCCATCCTCTAACAAAGAAAGACTAGTGAGGTGAACGCCGAATCTGGTGTTTTGTTTTCCTGGGTGAACAAAATGTCACCGCCAATAGTTGATGTAGAAAACATGCTTTTGGGGTTCACAGTTAAAAGAGGAAAATACTTCCCGTATTGGGAAACATCTGGTTGCTAAAGATGTTACAAATGATGATGATGATAATCCTATCGGCTGACTATATGTTAGAGCGCCGATTCTGAAACAGCGTAAATTTCTGGATGCTCGCTTGAATACGACTGTCAGAAGTCGGGAATAAATGTTATTTTTGCAGACCCCAGGGGGCTGATAAAATTTTAAAAAATATTGCTGGGTTTGGTAAGTCCAGTTAAATTACTTTTAGTGTCAGAACTGTTCTCATATAATGTATATATATATATATATATATATATATATATATATATATAATATATAATATATATATATATATATATATATATATATATATATATATATATATATATACACACACACAACGATTCAGACTGCCACTAAAATCTGCCTGGAATAAATGGTATGTATTGCTTCAAACGATAACCATAAAATAGTGATAATGAAATGATAAACTTTACAAATGCCTTTGGGTCTCGAGGCCCCCCCCCCCCCCCCCCCCCCCCCCCCACACACACACACAAAACATAATACTCCACCAATTTACGCAAAAGACCTGTGAGGTCGAAAGCCTTAATTAAATTCATCAATAAAATAACGCAAAGTTTTACTTGAGATAAATTCATCTCAAGTAAAACTTTCTGTTGTTTTTCCCTTCAGAAAGATTATCCATATGCTAAAATTAAGTTGCTTAGCAAAACACTTCACTAATAAAATTATGAAAATAATTTACATAGATCTATTTGACAAAGTAGTTATCATCTGCTTACATGTTCACCCACTATAAATGCTAAAAACTAAGTGTCGCTTACCTAACGGAACAAGTATCCATTTTTTCGTGACTTATATACGATGAATTTATTATTCACTTCACAAAACAACGCCGTGTTCGCTGGCTGCTAGTGAGTAGGAAAGGGTAAGTGCTCGCTTACATAGGAAAAATGCCTTTCTTTGAGCTTCTCTGCTCTCTGTCTTCTTAACGCAGCTGGCCACAACGAACGGCCGGAATGGCCAGTGACAAAGGCTCTGGGGAAAAGGAAATTCTCCCCGATCCTACAAGATAAAAGAATAAGGTCCCCGGTAGACTGGGAGATTTGAGAAGCGTCCGGGTCTGCAACGGGTGCAAATGAGCAGCTCAGGGGTCATGAAAAGGCGTAGCACCGCCAACGTTCGCATTCCTCTGTCTACCCGCGGACATTAGATCATAGATGACAGCAAAGGAATACTAAGTAAGTAGTTTCCCCCCCCCCCCCCTTTTTTTTCTGATTAAGAAGACATCTTAAGATACACAGCCGACAACATGAAAATATTCAGTCAGCTCCGTGTAGGCGAAACAAAAAATTAGGTGAGTGAATCGACCTCCAGGGGCTGTCTAAATGAGGATTCACATTGGCGGGGTCTGGAAAATTACGTTAAACTTAAGGCAAGAAAAAGAGGGGAGGAAACAAAAATAAAAAAGGGACGGTTCTAACAAGGAGAAAATCGGCAGAAATTCTGAAAATGTTATATATATATATATATATATATATATATATATATATCTATATATATATATATATATCTATATATATACATATATATATATATATATATATATATATATATATATATATATATATATATTACTAAACAAAATATGACTTTAAGATGTGAACAGCAATTGAATATTTTAATGATATATATATTTGCGTAACTTCATCAGGCAACAAATTACCGCACTCTTACGAAAAATCGCCGAAAGTCTCTGCTGAGAAAATCAACCTACAACAAGTTAGCAGCATTTCTGATGGACTTCATCCGTTTTACCCTATGGTAAAGACACACGGTAAGACATGTCTTTTGCATTTCCTTAACTTCTTTTCATGTCATTTTGTTTGTGTGTGTGTTTTAGTTTGGTACCTGTGATTAAAAAAAAAATTACGCTCAATTTTCATTGAAATCGTTTAAATTGGTTCGTTTGCTAATGACAAAAACCATGTGGCCGTAACATAATGCAATTTCTTTGCCAGCGATCATTCACTTCCGTGTTTTTGAGTTTTTAATTTCTTACTAAGAAATTACTTTGGAAATATTTGCTTTTCTCACAACTCAGGAACTCTGATGATTCTGGCCTGGATGTTCTTCGCCAGCTCTGGTCTGCTCATAGCAAGGCATGGCCGAAGCATGTTTAACAATGCCAAGCCCTGCGGTATCTATGTCTGGTTCCACGTACGTTAACTTCAACATTAACTTCTGAAATGTTTTATTTGCTTATACACTTCAACTTTAGTTGTAAGTAACATTCCAAAATATAAGTTACAGATTTTCATAAATGGGTGCTGCGGAGAATAGAGAGACTAAAATTATATGATAAGATCACCAATCTGGAACTGATGACAAGAACCAGACAAGAGCTAGCGGAACAAGAGGTAAGTAGACAGCACATACATTGAGCAAACTTATTGATAGTGTTACGAGGCAGTTCGTGTTCCGGAATCCCTGAGTGAGAAAGGTAGAGGGAGCCTAGAAAAAAACAACAAAACAGGAGACGGGAACTGGACAAGGACATGAGTGGAATAAAGAAGGTTCGTATCGACTTTGACATGAAGGCTAGGCATGAATTTATTGACGTCCCCTGATGCGCTGGGAACATTTTTCTTTTGGAGTGAAAAGGGAAAACAGGTAAACATAGATTATAATTTAAAATTTACTAGTCCCTTACAGTCAATCATCATAATTTTTTATTGTTGTTATTATCATTATTAATTCCTTCATTGTCACAATAATTATTACATGTGTTACCATCACCTCATCTTGGCCTTGCAATCAGAGGCATCGCTATTATCAGCAACACCATACTCTTCTTTATCGTCATCGATACTTGCATCACCATTATCGCTTTTGTGATCCATAAACCCCTTATTATCATCACCATTTTCAACGCCATTATCATCATAATTAGTCTTGTGCTGTCATCATTATAACAACTGTGACCGTCATCATTGTGATCACATCATCGTCTTTATTACTTTGTTGTCATCATCACCATCGCCGTCATCATAATAAGTATCGTCAACATCATTATCTTAATATTATTCGTCGTTAATGTCATCGTTTTAAACTACCATATACAAACCACTCACTGCTAACTTACACTCTTCATCACTGCTATCGTTATATTCATTACTACTGTTATCGTCATGCTCGTCACCACTGCTATCAAGAACCTTACCATCGTTGTTACTGTATCATTGTTATTCTCATCAACGTTGTCAATTTACTCATTCCATCTGTTATCGTTATCATAATTACAATTATCATTATAATTTTTGTGGTCATTAAATTGGCGTCGTTATAATCTTTAACATCGAAATGTTTTATAATAACTCAGACCCAAAGGTCTTTTATACTTGGATATGCGTCCTAATATAACCGACTAGGTTGAACGGGTCGTGCTTTTATTTATTTAAAAAAAATCTAAAAGTTATCAACATTAGATCTCTTCACTCTTGTCATACACTGTCAACGAGTTTGCCAGTTCTTTTGTAAGCTCTTCCAGAGTTTGTGGTAGCTGTCAGAGTCGTGTATGTGCTTCTACATGTAAGACATTTACTGAAAAACAACGCTTGTCTGTAACGTGTCTGCTTGTCGTGTTATACTGTTGATCACATCAAACATAAATAATTCCTTACTTTTATTTTGCAGATACACCGGTTATGCATGGGAATGACAACCTTTCTTACAATTGTTGGACTGATCCTTATCCTAGTGGAATCCAATGGATACAGTTATGTAAGCTCCTTTGGCATCCGTTTGTGGAATTTTGTTGTAACTGACTCATGGTCTGTCTCTTCGCGTACTTTCGTCACTGATTGCTCTTAACAACGAAATTCTGATAAGGGAAACTGTAGCAAAAAGTATCCTGTATATTTCACGTAATTTTATAGCGCTATGTTTTTATTAACTACTTTCTTTAAGATCGCAATCTTATCATTTTCTTGTGTCGCGTTTAAAATCATTGAAGCTCAAAATCTCATGTTCCACTCATCGCAGAGAGCTGGACCTTTGCCGTGTTCATTCAATAAAATTTAGAGTAATTTCTTCTTCTTCTTCTACACTCTCAGACGTCAACTTGAAAATGTTCAAAGAAAGCAGTGGTCAGCTTGAGGCTATTTCTATCTCCAAAGAGCTTTTCCAGGAATGGTACTGGTGATGGCCACTTGTGCTTTCTCTGCTCCTCATATCTTGTGAATGTGTATCAGATGTTCAGCAGTCATTTTATCGGTGCCACAGTCACACTCATCGGTAGTTCCTATCTTTACCTTGTTTGAATGCGTGGTATCTCAATCTGTTGTGGCCCGTGCGGAGTCTGAAGATTATCGCTTGTTCTTAATGTAATTTAAAGTACTCGTACAATAGTGCAATGTTTCTCTTCTTCTTCGTGTATCGTATCAGCTGGTATTAATGACCATGTCTGCCCACAACTTACTATCTTCAGTACTGTTTATTAATTATATTGTTTACGTCTGTCCATGCAGTGGTGCTGAATAGTCTAGTACCTTCTCTCTTTGCCGCCCTCTATCTCTTTTTTCCATATAAATGTTTATATTGTCACAATAAATTCCGTCTTTCCTCTTCTCGTAACATGTGCACAGAAAGTGGAATTCCTTCATTCCAAATATAAGTAATTACGCTTCCTAGCGTGCTGACCTTCAAGTACATCTTAATTCATCGTTTTGGCTGTCCATTTATGTTTAAAATTCTTCTGTTAATCCATATTAGTGGCCTCTAGAAAATTCTTGTTTGTATAATGATTATCCATGACTCACTTCTATAGCACACGAATGAGTCTATGTAACACTGACGAACCTTCTTTTTTCACTGCCATTGACAAATATCCCCTATTTACTAATTGTCTTCCCGAAACGTCTGTAATCAACAATAAAACAATCCTACCAGCTTTTCTGGAAAATATGGAAAAAACACACATTGCACTGTGAAAGCTAAAGTGAACACTTATTAAAGGAGCTTGTAGGCCTTTCAAGTTTTTTCATAGCGTTTTTTGCCATTGACTATAAGCTATGATAAGTTTAATTACAAAGATCTAATGAAGTTGAAATGGAATGAAATGGAATGAAATGGAATGAAATGACCCCAGGAGAATAAATGCCGGCATCAGAAATTGTAACAGAAAGAGCATAACATAATTATTACATTCCATCATGTTTTGGCGGGTTACCTGCTCGTATGTCACACACACAGCTTGTAATGTTACTGAGCGCTTCTTTTGCTACAATGATTCTACCCTTCACTTCTGAGATGTTTACACAGGTTATGATGACGTTTTAATGCAGTAATCAAAATACATTTTTAAAATATGAATGATTTTATGCCCGCGAGTTCTAAGATTCAGTGGCAAATGCTTTCTGATTTCCCCCCCCCCCCCCCCTTCCATGTCTTTTTTGTTTGTGTGTTTGTTTGTTTGAAGTGAGAGAGATTAATTGTTAAGCTTAGTTCTGCTGTCCATTTCAGATTCCAGAATCTCCAGGAAAAGCTTACAGAACTCTGCATCCACCACTTGGTCTCATTCTCGTTGTTGTAACTGTGGTCAACGTAAGACAGTTTTATATTACTTAATAATAGTACTTGAGATAGGAAGTTGTGGATATATACTAATTAACAGGCGTGTATACTGGAGCGTGACACCATGAAATTTCTAACCCAGTACCTTTGCCGTGAGAGGCCAGCAGTCTAACCGCTCTGCTAATGGGACACTTTTATGTACGTGCAAGCATAGGCCTAATAATATTTTATGTTTTTTTTTGGGGGGCGGGGAGGCAAATGTAGGATCCGCCCCCAGTGCAAAATACTTTTAAGTACGCCCATGTACATTGGGGATATTTTTTATACCATGTATATAGTTATATTCTGAGCAAGCCCCGAGAGTTTATAACATTTGGTTATCGTTCTTTAACTATAACTGTGTGAAAAGTGTCAGCAAAGTCAAACTGCAGCATTAGCAAGTACAACAAAAGCTGAATCATGGATTCTATGTCAATGTCAAATAGTTTTTATTCAATTAAATGTGGATGAGAATGACCACCTTAATGGATAATGATGCTTTTCTTCAGCAACATACAGTAAACCGTTAACTTTGCGTTACACATTTTTAAAATTAAATTAATGATGAAAAATATCCCGTTCAACCCCTGATGGGTTATAATAAGGTTATATATTGTTTTCAGTTCCAAATAATATGAGTGTTGCATCACGTTTTCTTTCTTGTTTGGTTTAGTTTAGTTCTTGTTGTATAAAGTATAGTTAAAGTTCATTCATCATGCTGACAACACAAATGGACACGCGTATGGTCATCACAGGACATAACTGGCCGAAGAACACAAGACATCTTGTAGAGGGTCCACGATACGTTTAACATTTATTCAACTCAGGAACAATGGCATAGTTAAAGGATCTTGAACGAGGTCTCCGCAAAATATACATATGCATAGTCAGTCCATAATAAATAGGCATTCATAGTAGTTAGGCATCAATATACATCGTCTCAATTATTCAGTCCTGGCCGCTGTACTAAGAGGTGCGTGTCAGGCAACGACACGCAAGTAATGTGGACCAGAAACGTGAATATAAAATACTTGAGTTATACTCTCCACAATTCTGGGAGCTTGAAAACACGTCTTACTTGGACGACGAAGTATACGAAAGGCCATGAATATTAGCCGTTAGAATAAATAAGCGCAAACGCGTTACGTCATTGACAACCGGTGACGTATTAAATATGCAGCGTTCAATATAAGTTAATAAAAGTGCAAAAACATGAGTTACCACAAAGAGACATATTTTCTCAATAGCAGTGGCTAAATGCCTGTGTGTGGCAATAATACATAACATATTAACATTTGTTCTTTAACAATGAGCAATTGAAAACAATAATTAAATGCTGTCTTTTATGAGCAAATATACTAATTAAAATGCAAAAGCAACATGATTGAAGAATACAACAGTTATTAGTTTGTATGCATCGCTTTCTAAAGGGACTACTTAAAATGACGTGCACATTACAGACCAACAGTGGTGTTGTAGTTCTTTATAAATGTATGTTACATGGCCACCTAGACTGATTGGGTACCAGAACAATTCTGTGAAGGTTAAGGCGGCCGGCGTGATGCTGGCCACATCACCCCTAGTGTGCCGATGGTCAAGAAAATACGGGCCTAACACCGTTTTCCCAATATGCCTCAATAGGCGTGTAATGGGATCCTCTGCCTTTGCCTTAGACTGAACTTTGAAATATTAATTGACGTTGAAGACACTGTTACTAAATATGAATTTAATTATTTTGTATTTGTAACCATTAAACCAGGTGATGCCCTAATTTAAAATGTCGAGTCGGTCTTGTTGTATGGCTCTGACATATGGCTCTGACGTATGGAGAACAGCAGGGACAACAACCAAGAAGCTATGGACTTTCATGGTTGGATGCTTAGAGTAATGTGGTGGTGTGACGGGATCACTGGTGTGATGGGCTCACTGGTGTGATGGGCTCACTGGTGTGATGGGCTCACTGGTGTGATGGGATCACTGGTGTGATGGGATCGCTGGTGTGATGGGATCGCTGGTGGGATGGGATCACTGGTGTGGAGGTGGTGTGATGGGATTACTGGTGTGATGGGATCACTGGTGTGGAGGTGGTGTGATGGGATCACTGGTGTGGAGGTGGTGTGATGGGATCACTGGTGTGATGGGCTCACTGGTGTGATGGGCTCACTGGTGTGATGGGATCACTGGTGTGATGGGATCACTGGTGTGATGGGATCGCTGGTGTGATGGGATCGCTGATGGGATGGGATCACTGGTGTGGAGGTGGTGTGATGGGATCACTGGTGTGATGGGATCACTGGTGTGGAGGTGGTGTGATGGGATCACTGGTGTGGAGGTGATGTGATGGGATCACTGGTGTGGAGGTGATGTGATGGGATCACTGGTGTGATGGGATCACTGGTGTGGAGGTGGTGTGATGAGATCACTGGTGTGATGGGATCACTGGTGTGGAGGTGGTGTGATGGGATCACTGGTGTGGAGCTGGTGACAAGTACTAAACAAACGCCAGTGGAACAGGAAATGAGAAAAAGACGCTGGCGATGTATTGGACACGCACTGTGAAAACCTGCTGGTGGCATTGCCAGACAATACCTGTTCTGGAGTATCCGGGGTAAAAGACTTGGAGGAATACCATAGAACACACGCAGGGGGAAGCATGTAGACAGATAAGAAGGGGACAATGAAAGACCCTGAGCTGATGACGCGGGACAGGAAAACGTGGCATACGTTTGTTGAAGGCCTATGCTCCTTTGAGGGTTGAAAGCTGAAAGTAGGTAAGTAATTAAAATGTGTTTTTATTTTTACAAAGTCCACTCTTTCCTCAGCCCCTGATGGCATTCTTCAGACCTGACCTCAAGGCACCATCCAGACCGCTGTTTAAGTGGACACACTGGGGTTTCGGCATCTTTGCCTGGGTTGCCTCTTGTAAGGTGTTATTTTATAGTTAAATGGTCCTTACAGACTTGTCAGTATATACATGTTTTTATACGTTTTAACAAAAAATTCTTTCTCTGCCTGTGGGTGACTGTTCTTCTCCCCGGATAAAGCCTAATAAGCTTTGGAGCGCGTGGCTAAGATGCCGTGTTCAATTCTCGGTATGATGGTAAATGAGTACATGACTTGGCTCTTGAGTTATGGAAGAAAAAGGCAGCGAGAAAGGAAACTGGTCACCCCACAACTGGTAACCCCACAACTGGTCACCCCACAACTGGTCACCCCCACTTCTCGATGCTGGACTTATTATAGTGAAGTCTCTAACACTTCACTCTCCTACGGTAGTTTCTGCTATGGGAATACCTTGACCTTTTTAAAGCGTAGCACCGGCGAGAATAGGAATCACACATTCTATAAATATTTTTTGTGGTGGGTAGGTTTCCTATTTTTTTTAAATATTGCCAAGGCAGCGGCCTTATGGCCTTCTCATTTCGATTTTCCAACTGCCGTGGGTTTTTAACGTGCGCAACTTGCACACGGGACCTCCTATATTTTCGCCCTTATCCGAGAAGGCTAGGCATCCGATCTCACTACTCATGAGACCAGGGGGGAGTATGACATAATTAGGACCACTGGTTCTGAAAAAAGTATTTCCATAAATTATAATCCCTCAACTGGGATTTGAACCCAGTGCCTCTCGAATACGAGGCGGACGCCATACCTCTTAGCCACTCCGACCTCCATAACAAGTTAACACTATTAACTTATAGATAATAACACTTTTAATTTATGAATGACAACACTAAGACAGCAAAGAAAAACTGCACATTTCCTACAGTAAATATTCGGAGAAAAAAAACCCACTTATAATAAGATTCATATTTTACCTATGAGTAGAACTGTAAATATATCCCGTATGGAACCGAAGACGCATCAACAGTGATAAATGCAGTCAGCGACCCATAGCTTGAATGCTTGCGTCAGGGTCAGCGAACCAAAACCCTACTCCACCTCCAAGTGGTGGTCCTGGAAACAAGCTGCATCACTGCAGTCTGGCTGAGAGAGTAGGGATCGAAGAGAGAAGGTTAACCCGGTCCCAAAAATGCCATGATGAAACCGGATGTGTCGGGCCGAAAGGCGCAAATATCGCAGCTTTGCTGTAAACGGCGACACAACGTAACAAATTTCCTTTCCAGGACAAACGCAGAAGAAGATGAGATTGATTTCTTTTTCGAAATCTTCTTCTTCTTCTTCCTCGTTCGTCCTGAAAAGGACGGTGGTTGCGTTGTGTCTGTTTACGCCTAAGCTGTGATATCTGCACCTTTCGGTCGACAGATCCGACTTCTGCACGGCATTTTTTAGGACCGGGTTTGCCTTCCCATTTCGATTCACACTCGCTCAGCCAGACTGCACTGCTGCAGACTGTTTCCAGGACCACCACGTGGAGGTGGAGTGCGGTCTTGACCAGCTCTGGTTCGCTGGTCCTGACGCAGGCAGTCAAGCTATGAGTCGCTGACTGCGTTCTCTATTGCTGCGTCTTTGGGTCCCAAATGATTTCGGTATTTCCTGATTACCGTAGCTATAACGCCTTTCATTACTATTTCAGTTGTGCTTGTTGTGATTGGTTTAGACCTCAGCAAATCCCAAGCCGACGTGGAAGCTATTTATGTCGTCTTTGCTTTCATTGGCTACCAACTTGTCATCGATATCTTGACGAGGGTGGCGCCACCTGTGTTAGCTGCATTATGTGGTTGTTTCAGTAGTGGATGTTGCAGTAAGTATCGGGGAAGATATCTGTTGAAAGTGTGTGAGCGTTGAGCTTGATTACAATTTATTGATCACAGATTTATTACATATCATATATAAGACATTATTGAGTATTGCAAATGCAATTTTTCATTGTTATTCCCCCTTGATAATTTCCCGAGAGTTCTATTTTCAACTGGTTGAGTCCATGACCATTCAGGTAACTCTGACATTCATGTCACTGCCCTCCGTTCATGTATCGGCGACGACCGAACTCGCTTTTCGTTGGAGAATCGTCTCATTTTTCAAATGGGTGATTTAGCTCCTGCTGGGATGAATTTCCAGCATCATTTTGCATAATTCTGGTGGCTTCTGTCGTTATTTTCCTATCTATCCTTGTTTTTGCTTTGGTTCGTTTCGTTTCCTCAATTATCTGTTCTTAGCCGTCACTAGCATCTACGTCACTTCCGCATGACGCTTTATTTTTTCAGCCATTTTGAATGTTCTTTTCCTCGATCCAGCTAAGTGATTTTTTTACGCATTTTAATATTGTTGTTCATTTCTGTCTTCGTTTCGTTGATTATTTACTTTCTTGTTTCGACATGTCGTTCTGGTTTCACGATTTTCTTGCATTATTACTGTTATCGTTTCGCTCATCACCGTGGTTTCATCTGCTTGTATCGCTCATTTGACGTTTTCCTCATCATCATAGATCTTTGTAGTACCTATATGTAGTTCTTGTCCTAGTCACCTGTTCGTAACTGTGGCTGACGAAGGGTAAAACCCGAAACGTCCCTTGTCTCATGTGTACCGTTTACTTGTAAAACTGATTTCATACCATATTATTTTTTAATTTATATATTTGTTGAGTCCATGCTAGCTCCAATTCATGCCTACTCTGTCTGCCAGTTTGGATATTCAAGCTAACTGATGTTTAAATGTTGTAATTTATTGTAAATTATCTCTTGGCTTTTAATTTGTTTCTAATATTAACTTTTAGCTTTTAACTAGTATTGCCTTTTAGTTTGTGACCAATGATAGTTTTCAGTTTTTGACTAACATTAACAATTAGCTCTTGCTGATCAAACAAGAAATTGTATTTATTAGACTATACCGCAACGTTTATTTATATTTTAGGATTCGGCGCAATTGATATGTGCTACCTGCACCTTTCACTCCCTGTCAAAAAGCACGACAACAGAATAAAGATTAATAAAAAAAATTACAGCTACATTCAACAACAGAAGACAAACACTAACATCTAAACAATCAACTTACAAACTAAAACTGAGAATCATCAAATGTTATATATTTATATATTTTTCATTACTGTATGATGTAGAGCCAGGGGCGATAAACAAGGAATTAGAAGAAAGTGTTGAGGCTATCGAGGTGTGGAAATGCAGAAAAATGGAGCGCATCTCATGGGAAGAGATGAAAACAAATAAAGAGGTCCTATAAAACATATGTATGAAAAGAGAGTTAATGAAGAAGATCAAAACTGGGCAGCTAAAATATTTTGGTAATGTAAAAAGACATAACACCTTGCAGAAGATCATAACTGAAGACAGAGGTGAAGGCAAGCGTTGAGGAGGAAGACAACGCTATAAGTGGGAAGGTCAAGAAATGGACAGGAAAGAGTCTACCAGAGTGCACCATTAACAGACGAGTCGGAAGACGTAGGAGATCATTGCAGCCGACCTTCGATGTGGAGATGGCAGATGATGATGATGAAAATATGGATAAGTAAAAGTAAACTATGCAACAGTTGCACGTTAAAAATATGCAAATTAATGACATCCTTGTTTGGGGCACATAGACACAGTTTGAGATTCACCGTACTCCATTAGAACATCTGCTGCAATTTTCAAGGCCTCTGCATCTGCTCTTAAGTTACTTGAGAATGTTCCTGTTGCCAGTGACAGATTGTGTGTGTACCAGTGCATAAACTCCTCGGCCTCCATATTATGTTGCATTTGTTGCTGATCCATCTGTGTATCCTTGGGTCCAGATGTTGCTAGGGTGGTGTTTCTCAATGTATTTTGTCGTTTCGGCTGTTCTCTCTTGTAGATAGAAAACATTCCTGGAGTTGGTAGTAGAAGCTCATAGCAAGGTTTTAAAACTACCACTCACTTTATTCTTCATTATTGTACGGACTAAACTTTAATTCCCGTTCTGCTAGCATCTTTTATGGAAAGGTAAATAAGAACCTCTGTGATCTACCTTCGATTTTAAAAATGGGTAATTGGTAGTTTCATGGCAGATATTGACGCATGGCAATGACATTTTTTATTTTGATTTCAATGAAGCCCAGACTTATGAGGTCTTTTTTTTCCGTGAATCATTACTACGAGGATTATCTCAAGAATATTGAGAAACAAACGCAGACATAGGCGTTTCCTGGGGATTGTATACCACGGGAGATGGATCCCGATGCCCCTTGTTCTTAAAAAAGGGAGCAGATGAAGATTTATCTGTGTGACTCTCTGAGAAGGAACTAAGCCATTGTTATCTTGTTATCGTGACCACTGAAGACCGTATCATCTGCCTTGACATCGCCTTTGACATCTGGACTTGGAAATCACTGTGTCATCTAAGCTGTGTCATCTGGGTTCAGGGACCAGTAACATGTGACAGTAGGTTGACCAGTGCCCTTACTAGCTGTCATTGCCTTCCCTGATTCAATTCAGAGCCAGGTACCCATTTAGAGCTGGGTAGACTGGAGCGTGACGCTGCCATGTTTCCACCGCGGAAGTGCCTTGCGAATTGTGAGTTCACTTTTAATTCGTGTTTTATAACTCCTTTTTCAAGAGGTTTCGTCATGTGAAAATAACCATAGTCTTTTTAGCAGCCGTTATGTAATGAATATTTTTACGTGCAATAGATTTGAGTATTACGTCAGACTATAAGCCCAAAACGTAATAATAGTCACGCTATATACAACTATGCACGGGAGTTGGACAGTTTAAACGTGAGAACCGTACTGGAAACCGAAGAGGCATTATGGATTACATATCTCTATGTTAGTTGTGTGTTGTTCAAAGGGCTCTCTGAAAAGACCAACACACACAAAATACGACTACTGCAACGTCAAGCATGTCGTACAATGCGACTAATAAATATTAGACAAACATAAAGGTATGTCTTCAGGCACTCGTAATAAATAAAGAAGTAGAACACTAGACAACAGAAAAACACTAATATCAGGTTGTGCACGGAGCTAGCAACGCGAAGAGCAGGCAATCTTCAGAAATGGATAGTGAATACCTTCGCAGGGACACGTAGACTTGACATGTGTAAAAGCAAAAACGCGATCACTGGAATGTCGTACGCTAAGGACTGAAAGGAAGGTAGGAAGAAAGCAAATCACAGCGCAAGAAATCTTTTCACATTCATATTAAGATATGACTTTGTTGATCTATAATGTAAGCAACTAATATGATTGATACCATTTAGAATTCATGTCTGTGGCTTCCAGAAGATCAGATATGTAATCTACGTGAATATTACTGAAACCGAAGACCGGATATCACAGAACTGTTGTCGAGGCAAAATGTCGACAAGTCAGAGCTACACAAAGAAGGCATCAGACACATCTGTCGTTATATCTGCCCCCAGGTGAAAAAATACTGTATATAATACGTTTATTTTAGATAGATTCCTTCGTCATGGCTTCCATTAACATACTCTTTGTTTATATCTATGTACTTTTATCTCCAGAAAAACGTTACCACAAGTGTTCTTCTCGTCATCCACATAGTGCTGTCTGCTTGCTTCGCAATAGCTGTTCTGTATTTCTTCCTGCGACGACATATTGGATCCCTAACATCTGCTTCGTCATAGGATGAGACAAGATAAGCACGGAAAGAATGTTAGTCGTCTATGGGAAAACTGGGAAGGCACAAAATAGAAACTTCTGAAGGCAGAAAAACCAGAAACGGGCTTCTCGTTTAGGCTAGCAATTAAACAAACTAGTTAAACTATAAGTAAGTTATGGACAAGTGTTGTAGGGAATCACAACAACAAGAAAAGTACAAACGCATCGAACATAGATGTCTTCTTGTAGGCTTAAAAAAAAAACACACACACACACACATACACGCACACGTGACATCAATGGATTAAGAAATAAATTAGAAAAATGAGAATATATAGAGCTTTTTATTTCCTAAACTAGACAGTCTCACATGGGACTTATAAAACATTAACATACAATTAGTTACATATAATAAAAGTGGAAGACCAGTTATCATTATTCAGTAATTTATCATAACGGTCACACACCATATACGAGTATATTTGTGAACGATATGACGAAATTCTGAATCATGATAACTGGTCATTCACTTTTATTTTATACAAAATAATTTTTGGAACAGGTATTTTCTACTCGTTTCCTGTATTTGATAACAATAATAAAAGTTATGTCTAAAAGTTCGTATTTTTCTGTACTAGTTGTTCAGTGAGTTGGTCTGTGCCTTCAGTCATCAATAGTAGCTCAAAATAATTGTTTACAAAGATCAACACACACAATATATTGTTCAGTTGAAACACCTCGTTAGGGGTCAATAGTGACTAAGTCCTGTACATATCTTACAGACTTTAAAAAAAAGTAAAAGTGTTGCCTCATTCAACCTAGGTACGAGGTCCGTCGGCTATATTAGGGCGCATGTCCAAATATAAAATACCTTTTGGTCTATTGTAAAATTTGGAGTTACATTTATACAGACAATTTATTTGCTGGATCCAACAAGTTTAATACCGAGACATCTTCACTGTGTGTTGTATCAGGACTAGAAGATACAATCTTGACAAGGTAATATCCTTAGGTAAAATCCAATACCATAATTCCCTCCGTAAGTATGTCGGTCGGTCGGTCACATCATGCACACCGTCATTTGCGCACTTTTCCATTTTCGAGAGAGTATATTAACTTTCAACCACAGCTAAGGGGTGCAACTGTGGTTGAAAGTTAGACAATAATTGTATTGTTTCCCACTTCAAGACAAAATTTTAATTTAAAGTATTGCAGACTTATTATTATGGATCAAAATGATAAGATGGCTGCAATAGGTAAAGGAAGAACAAGGAACACATGGAAAAGAGAACTGGAGGCAGACATAAATGGCACAAAGAAAACATGGAAGGACATTGAGCTGATGGCACGGGACAGGAAGACTTGGCATACTTTTGTTGAAGGCTTACGATTCTTGGCGAGCTGAATAGTGATGATGAATAGTGATGATGAATAGTGATGATGAATAGTGATGATGAAAAGTGATGATGAATAGTGATGATGAATAGTGATGTTGAATAGTGACTTGCAAAATGATATTTCCTTTTTCAGTGTTGTAGTGGCTAAAGGATTTTAAACCACTTTTATTAAACTTCCCATGAGGTTTATATATTCGTCGCATTTCAAATCTTTGAGGCTCAAAGTGTCTATGCTCTACGCATCGCAGAGAGCTGAAACGTTTAAGATTAAATCAACAGACAACCAAGATACTCTTCTGTCCAGTTTCATTCGGGAAACGGAGTTAACTCATCGTTTTCTTAAAAATAACCTTCAAATGTAAGTTTTTCATTGTTTCTTCAAGACAATATTTAAAGTATTGCAGATTTATTACTATGGATCAAAATGATAAGATGACTGCAATTAAAAATCTGTCAATTTTGACGGGTAATTGCTAGTACAATACATAACCTTCATATGTAATGTGAAGACATAGTACTTTTAACGAAAAGACGTATTTCTTTATGTGCATCGTTTATCTTCTAAATCTTCATACAAGGATATTTCTATACATCTCCTACTCATTAACAAGCAGGTCCATGAACGTAAAATTATAGTAGACTTTTAAACATATGAGACTATCTCGCTGTACTTTTGTGACACACTTTCCTGACAATTGTTGTTTATTTTAAGGATAATCTTCACTGCACACGGACAACTCCATTAGTGCTTCGATCCCCTCCCTTAGATCACACAAGGAGGATCTCAACACAGTGCACGAACTCAGTAGCACCGGCTACCCAATGGGGGATCCCAATGTGTGTATATAGGAATCACACATTCTATAAATAATTTTGTGGTGAGTAGGTTTCTTAATTTTTTAATTTTGCCCGGGCAGAGTCGGTATGGCCTACTCTTTACGATTTCCAACTGCCGAGGAATCGTTAGCCTGCGCACTCTGCACACGGGACCTCCTATTTTTTTCGCCCTTATTTGAGAAGGCTAGGTATCCGATCTCACTACCCAAGAGATCGGGGGAGGGGGAGAGTATGACATCATTAGGACCCACTTCTTCTGAAAAAATTTCCATCACTTATATTCCCTTTGCTGGTATTGAACCCAGTAGCTTCAGAATTAGAGGCGGACGCCATACCTCTTAAACCACTTCGACCCCCCCCCCCCCCCCTCTTCCCCCGCCCCACCTTAACATGTGAATAACAGACAAACTATAATTCAAAAAGTTAGCTATTGGAGACAGTAACATGTGACCAACAGACAAACTATAAATCAAACTGTGAGTTACTGAAACTACAGATGGGACAGTTTGTTGCTGAAGACGGTAAAAGGTTGACGACAGACAAGCAAACAAACTGTCGACAAACAGACAAACAGCTGACATTTGTAATACTGCCTATCTTGCCCACACAGAGAACACTAAGGATTTCACATATCTAGTGTCAAAAATACACGTCATCACATAACAACACAGAACTCACCCACACCGATACATTTTTGCGCGACTAATATTTTCAAATATGATTTCCGATTTCCTGTGCAAAAATGTATCGCAACATTTGTTCTATGATTTTTAAGTCATAACTGAATATTAGTTGTTCGGAACAAATGTCACTTCCGCCCAGTAAAATTTATCTTTGAATAAAATATGCTTGGATAAGTTTAAAAGCCTTCATTACTATAGTTGTCGAAACAATCTATATTCGCAGCTCATCATTTCCGTTACTTTAAAACCCATTACTTTAATGGAGTTATTTCCACGGTATTTTAAATTATTTTGCTTTAGTTATTATATAATATAAGCTGGGTCAATGCCCTTCAAAACTTAAACAATTCAAATGTTCCACGAACGGGACCTGTCAGCAACGTTTCAGTTCTCTGACGAGTGAAACATAGAGTTTTAAACGTCAACGAGTTGAAACGCGACAAATATACAATGCGCATTTGATCTTAAATAACAGGGGTTTAAAAAAAAAACCTAAACCAAATTTAAGAAAAACATATTACATTGAAGAGAAGTACATATCAGTGACAATCAATAAGGTTTTTGTTTTTGTTATTTTACATATGACTAGTCAGTGTGATGTATAGGACAGAGACAATCAATATGTATTTTATTACATATGACTAGACAATGTAGTGTGATACACATGCAAGAGGAATATATTAAATGTCTTTTGGGGCCTCAGATATTCTTGTTTATTACCGTGTAATAAAAATTAATTGTTCCGTCAGTCTTTGTTCGTGCGTATGTGTGTCTAGACGCATAAGAACGGTTATACACAGAACGAACGAACGAACTTTATTTTCAAAGGGTTGAGAATTGGGCACGCAGGCCCGTCTGACATTCTGCCCTTCCTTTCTCTCGTCAGAGAGAGAGAGAGAGAGAGATAGCGAGAAAGAAAGAGAGAGAGAGAGCTGAGTGAGAGAATAGAACGCTAGGATTAAAACAGACATAAATTTATACTTAATGTACAGCATCAAAGCATTCAACAAAATATAACACACAGAAACCATCAACCTATTGTCTCCTTGTTCGCTCCTTACGGAGCATGCAGACACAACTGAAACAGGGCCAGCTGAAAGAGCCTGCACTTTGACATGCTCCTGTATTCGTGGTTCCTGTAGTAATTTGTTTTACATGATGAGGTTGCCAGCCATGATGAAGCCTATATATGAACTACTGCAACACCGCCCTTCTTGCTCCATGAATAACTAAACACCATAGCAGAAACCTGCACCTACATCTGTCAAAGTGGCTACATGGAACGGCTTGATGGCTGGACAACATAGTTTTCTGCACAATACAGAAGACAACCACCTATTCGCTCTAGTGCACCATCCAAGCTAGCGTTCACCACTAAACAAAAGGTTTAATACAGCGATAACTTTCGCTGGGCAAATCTTACTTCGCTACCTCGCGTTCCCAAAATCAGACTGCTTTAATATCATTCCCGATTTAACATTCTCCCGTTCTCTCCTAAAATGTGTTCACCTTCGCAACACTTTCTCGTGTTGGCGGTTTTGTTTGACATACAATGAAATTGTTTATTTTGTAATTGTGTTAAATTCAAGTGTAAATATTCTGTTTTTTTCTGTATGGAATGACGGTAGGAGCGTTCATCGTGTGTTGCCATCATTTTTCGATATATCGAAAACTAATTAAGCATTTGTAACACATTCCAAACTCTGACGGTGACCTACTGGCTAGGGAACAATAGACAATGCTAAATCACAGGGCTTGTCCGCCCTCAAGCATGTAATGTGATCATGGCTAGCGGGGAGAACAGTGTCGTCGTATCAGCGACAGTAAAACCACCCAGTGATGGAAGATTACGTCCCTCGACAGTTGTTAAAAGCTACTGTCTTAACAAAGAAAAAGCGGTACAAAGAAAACGTAATGCCTGGAACAACCCTTCACATCTGACCATCAAAAAAACGAACAAGGGTCAATGTTGCTCTGTTGAATTCCGTAACAGCCAACATTACGAAATTTTCAAACACACTTGCCTAGAATACTACAAAAGCTGTTCTATTGAAACCCGGAGCGATCAACTAAATGCTATTGTTGAGGATAAAATAAGCACGGACCTCCTCACAATACATCTGTACCACACTAAAAATAAGGTTTTAGTTCAAGGAACGACAGAGTGCGTACAAACATGGTTAGACGTCGAATTTTCTCACCTCCAAAGATCAGCTCTAGATAAAACCATGGAACAACTAAACCAACGAACAGAGAAACACTTCTGTCAGGAGCTGGAAAATATAACTGAAAGTTCTCTGAAAAACGTGATTGAGAAATTCGAGCAGGATATAGAAAACTCACTGAAAACAGAGCTTGAAATACTGAGACGTGAAGTTATGACTCTCCGCAGAGAAAACACAAGGTTGGTTCATCACCTAGACCACCTACCTATTTCACGTAATAAGAAAAAGGAAAATGGGGAGGTGACTGACTGCCCACGAGAAGCAATTCATCATGAATCTCCAGTTACACCACTTAACTTACCCACCCCTTCTCCAACACACATTCCTCAAAACAAAGAATACCCAGGACAGCACCATAACGTTAAAAGCCATAAGAACATTAGCAGCGATGAAGGAAGAAGATTACGACCAAATAAAACATTCCCAACTGAGGTAAAAATTAGCAATCGATTTGGAAATCTGTCAACCCCATCTACACAAGCAGATTCCGAATCAGCAACCTCAGAAGGTGATGACAGAGCACATAAACTCCCATGTCACTTGACACAAGATTCTGATGACCACCTACTGCAAGACAACGAGCAATGGCACTAACAACGCCGTCGCACACGACCTCAATCACATCCTGATCGTCACATTCGTCACCGTCACATTCCTCGCAACACAACTAACATTATTATCGGTGAGTCATTGCTAAATGGCATTCCCAGCGATCGAATGTCAACACCAGGGGAAATAGTCACTGTTATACCATTACCTGGAGCCAGAATAGTAGGAGTTACCAATGAAATAAGCCGTCTCAACACAAACACCAGCATAAAGAAAACAACAATACACGTAGGGATAAACGACAGCACAAATGGACACACTCTTAACCTATCAGACATCTCCAGAATGATTGACACCATAAAACAAAAGTTTCCCAATGTAGCCGCATGACCTACTACCATAGCATTTATTCGTGCTAGAAACTAATTATAATAAAATAATAGAAATTACTATTTACTACTATAGAAAATAAACAGTGCAAGTACGACATCTCGTAGTAAATTATAAACACGAGATACATTGAGTATCATCATGTGACGTATTCTTTCCAGAACGTTGCCTCCATTACAGCTGCTCTGAACGCATCACGATTCTGGGCAAGTCGACCTGCATCAGCCAAAGACAAGTTCAGACTCTCTGTGATGTCCTGGGTCCACCGTCGTCTAGGTCGACCCCTTCCCCTTTTTCCAGGGACCATACCTTCCATCACTATTTTTTTCCAGACTATTATGTCTTTTTATATGACCGAAAAATTTCAGCTTCCTTATTGCGATGGCATTTAAAAGCCAATGTTCCTGTATGTTTAGTGAGTGCAGTACTTCTCTGTTGGTCTTTTTTTCTGTCCAGGGTATTCTCAACATCCTTCTGTAGCATTTCATTTCGAATGATGTAATCTTTTTTGCAACTGTTTTATTGAGTGTCCAAGTCTCGCAGCCGTATGTTGCTACTGGGAATATACATGCTCTGATCAGTTGTAACTTTGTTTCTTTGCTTGTGCCTTGCCATAGGTTTTTCATCTGTATTAGTTTATGTGAAGCAATTGCAAGTCTTCTTTTAATTTCTACTGCACAGTCGCCAGAGCTGTTGATGATTGATCCTAAGCATTCGAATTCATTAACACTTTCCAGTTCTTCGTTATCAATTTCAATTTCTGGTTTGGTCTTTACTTTGTCTGTTGTCAATACTTTGGTCTTCTTGGTGTTTAGGTATAGATTCTGGGCCTCGCTGTGTTTTTTGGTGGACAGAATTAATTGTTCAAATCCTTCTCGGTTGGTCGATAGGAGGACTGTGTCGTCAGCATATCTGATTTCTGGGATTTGGTACCCGCCGATGTTAAATGAGTCAAACTCTGTGTGTTCTTGGTCATCTCTTACGTTTCTCATGATATTCTCTGTATAAATGTTAAACAGGTAAGGGGAAAGGGTACAGCCTTGTCTTACTCCTTTCTGTACTTCAAACCATTCTGATGTTTCCCCCTCTATTCTTACGGCTGCCTGTTGTTCTTGGTACAGCAGTGCAATGA
Source organism: Oreohelix idahoensis (assembly GCA_024509875.1). Lineage (NCBI taxonomy): Eukaryota > Metazoa > Mollusca > Gastropoda > Stylommatophora > Oreohelicidae > Oreohelix > Oreohelix idahoensis. Next base: position 62,900 of record JAMPIV010005558.1, read on the forward strand.
GTTGTGTAAGGTGGTTTGGAAATCTTATATTTTTCATAATAGGCCATAACTGCTGATGTTGTACACAGTCAAAAGCTTTGGTGTAGTCAATGAAACATTGAGTATAGGATGACATAATATCAAACTAAACTATGTCAAGCTTGGCATAAGCACGCTAACATCGGCGGGAGTTACCATAGAAATAGTGACGTAAATAGGAATAGCCTTACTCCCTGTAAGATCGCTTGATAGAATGACCAGTAAATAAATTAACAAAATAATAGTTTGTCCAATGAAACGGTGACCAGCATTGTCCACCACCGAAAGATGCTCAGAAATAATTTTCTGAAAATCAGTTGTAGAAAAGAGCCATTGCAGGACAGATGTGGTTCTAACTTTGTGTAGTGAACAGCCTGGCGTACCCCCGGGCTTGTCACATAAGTCCTGGCTCCTACGTTGAAATATTCAACAAGAACCTTAGTGTATTTCCTTACTTTTCAAGTATTTGCGGACGCAAGAATGTATGTCTTACGTATTAAGAAAAATGTATGGAACAGATTTTCCTACCTTGTGGTATACAAGTAAGTAGCTCGAACGATCTTTTTTATTTCAGCCTAAGTCAGAGACATGCTATAATTAAGTAAGGCTACAAATGAAACTAGTGGAAGTAGAGATATTACAAGCAGAGGCACTCCACCTAAGGCGCCATGTACTAGAATAGCTTCCATAAGGAAAACAAAAAAATACTGAAGAATATCAATTGGATTGAAACAAAATGTGGAAGAATTTTAATACATGAGACGGATTCTGTACTTGAAAATCAATGTAACTTGTGAAATTGTAATAATGTTGCTGTTACGTGGAAAATCGTCAATGGTTAAATAAAACTTGATATTTTATCAAAGAAGTTACTGAGGATTCTTTACAGTTGAGCTAGACCCTTAGTTGTGAATCTGTACCAAGTGTTGTACTGCATCAATCATCATCACCACTACTGTCTCACACAAACACACCATAGAAGGAAAGAACCAACCTGGGATATAAGAAAGATTGAAACCAAGAAATTAATATCTCTGGTGGACTCTAAGCCAGTAAAGTTCTAACTTGGAATATATAAGTAAACCAAACTCAATCAGTTCCTTATTAAACCATTCCCTGCCACACCAACACATCCACATATATTTCGTCAATTATTCCACCCAGCTATGGTAAAGCACGCCAAACTGTGGATATCATCAACAAGGTGCTTTACACTTTTTGTTCAAAACATAACACGTCTTTCATAAACAACACACCCTTTTTCACATCTAAGTCAGGTGCGCCAAAAAAAAACTGCTATACAGAGGTCAAGTGCACTCTTCTAAACTAGGGACCAGCTACCTAGCCAAAAATTTAAAGTTTCCTCAGAGGACACACCAGAAACACACACATTCATCCACCACGGACACAAATTATATACTTAACTCAGTGAACCCTGGCACAGCAGCTCATAACCATCAATCATCATCCTCAGCTGACATACATGTATCTAGAAAAGCTACACTTAAGCCCACCTCCCACGCTAATGTTGATGATCAAATTATCCCCCCCTACCCACACGACAGACACGCCAGCTGCTACCTGCACAACAGTCACCACTAGACAGATGGAAAGACTGGACTACAAGTAACACCCATTCACTTAATCGAATCGCGGGAATTACAGCAAGAAAATGGGAGTTTCCTCACCCCGTCTCCACCCGCCCAGAACGGAATTCTCACAGTTCATCCGTTTAACAGCAGCTTACGCAATATAGTCCAGAAATAAAAATGCAGGCTCTTCAGGTGTTTTATATACGGCTCTACGCAACAAGGTTAAGACCAAGCAATGCCTAATCTACTAACTTAAAACTGTTTTTAAAACAAGTTTGCAGCTTAACTTTCGACCTGACGCGTTCTCTTCGTAAGCACTTTAGTGTTCTTTGTCCTGAGATAAAAGACATAGCTGAGTATCAGCGCAGAACTTTAACTGTCACTTTTAGATGTTAATTTTTTTATTTACATTGTCTGTTTAACATTTTTTTCTGTTCGAAACAAATTGTGCAAGATGCAAGTAAACTGATTTTTGTGTGTGTGCAAGAATCAAGTTACAGTAAACTGCTCCGGAGTCTTTAGAGCAGTGTGTATCTAAATTTGTTTCCAATTTTGTAATAACTCTATTAATACTATTGTTTTCTTATTATTATTATCTCAGTGCTTATTCCTCTCATTCCTACGCTCACCATTCTCTTTTACGTCTCTTTTACATCTGCACCTTCGTTTTTTCGTGTTGAGGAAAATTAGGAAATCCTCACAAAACTAACAGCTAATTCACAGCGTGGATCTTTAACTGTCTCGAAAATATTAATTCTCTACATTGACTGTGGTTGAAGTAAAACAATTCCTTTTTGTTCGGAACAGACTGTATTTTAAGATAAAAAAACCGCACTTTTTGCAAAGATTAAGATACTGTAAACAGTGTGTCAGTGTCTACGGACTTTAGAGAAATCTATTGCAGTATTTTTTTATAACTTGTTTACAATTTTGTATTAACCATTGTGTACTAATTTTATTGCTTCTTACTCATTCCTACTCCCCTCATTCTTTCTTTCCTATTGACTATTATCATGTCCGAGTGCAAAAACTCTAATCAAAATATAGACAATATTACTAATTCATGGCTTTAACTATCAGGGCTTAAAATTGGTCATTTAAACATTTACCACCTGCTAGGTAAGCTTTCTGAAGTCTCCACCTCTCTCCAACAAAACTTCCACATATTTGGTTTTTCGGAAACCCGTCTCAATGATAAAATTACAGATGAAGAAATTAGGATTAATGGATTCACCACCATTCGCAGGGATTCTAACAGACAACATGAAACAGGGCTAGTCATATACATCTACACATCTCTTCAGTACAGACGCCGTAATGATCTAGAACATACTGGCATGGAATGTATATGGCTGGAAATAAAACTCCCTAACCTGACCCCCGTTTTAATTGATTACCTGTACCGAAACCCTAGCTCTTCTACTGGATGGTATGACACATTCTCACGAATGATGGACAACGTTTGGGCTTCTTCGAAGGAAATTATTCTACTGGGGGATTTCAATATTGACCTTCACAAACCGAACAACACGTGGAATGATATCACCATCTCATACAACCTCACGCAGTTAGTCAATCAACCCACGAGAGTAACAGACTCATCATCTACACTAATTGATCATATCTATACGACCCGCCCAGAAAACATAGAATGCACAGTCACACAGACATTATTAAGTGACCACTATCCTATTTGCTGTACCTGGACGAGAAAGGGGTTCAAAGCACCTAATACGGAACACATCACACTCCATTATATGAATTTCAAAAACTTTAACCTTCAATTATTCCTGCAAGACCTACAAAAACCCTCTCTCTCATTCATGTACCACCTTCCGCACCCAGAAGGAGCCATGACATACTGGAAACAAACTTTCACCAACGTATTTGACAAACATGTTCCCATAAAGCAGGTTCGTGTCAAAAACATCAGAAAGACCCCATGGATAACCAACGAAATATTATCAACAATGAGAGAGCGGGACGAAGCACATAAGCTCAAAGATTTCAGCAGGTATCGGATGCTTAGAAACAAAGTACAATACCTCATTCGTCAGGAAAAGAAACTACATTTCAGAAAGATGATTCAAGACAAAGAAAACAGCAACGAAGTCTGGGCCGCCATTAGAACACTAACACACAAATCAAAGTCACTAAACTCTTTACCAAAAAGCTGCTCCCTCACGGCAACTCCTTTTAGCAACCACTTTAAAACAGAAATTAGCCATCTCAAGTCGACACTAAAGCCAATGGACTGCGATATTAGTAAATTGACAGCCTTCTGCAACACTGGACACACCATAACAGATCTAAGAACTATTCGGTACTTGTGTGATAATTCACCGTCGATGAAAATTTTTGAAATGTTTAGGGTAAACGGAGCATCGTACTTTTTCTTCAGTTCGGCAAATCCAATCGTAGTATCAAGGCCATGGAGTTGTCACATTTTACACGCAACCTTACGCGACGTCACAAATCTCTTCCCCCCCCCCCCCCCCTTTCCCCCTTTCCCCTTCATGTTTTTAACATTCTCTTTGTATCCGTTATCATGTTTTTTTTAATGAGTGTCCGATTGACAGAGTGGTTAGAGCGCTGGTCTCTTGCGACTAAGGTGCCGGGTTCGATTCACGGTATCATCGTGCTCCAGTCGTCCCAGCTGTGAATGGGTACCTGACTTTGTCCTTCAGTTAGGGAAGGAAAAGGCAGCGATGAAAGGAACTAGTCACCCCCACCTCTCGATGCTGGACCTAGTATAGTGAAGTCTCTAACACTTCACTCCCTTACGGCAGTATCTGCTATGCGACTACCTTTACCGTTTTTTTCATCATCATCATCATCATGCTCCTTTGCGATCTGTAGGGCAGTGATGATAAAGATATACGACCTATTTTCATGTCTCTTTTTGAATACTTTCAACGATTTAACGTTTAGTTCTCGAAATTGTCTTGTTAAGATGATTGTCAATAAATGTTTTTTTTTCTTTTCATTTCACATTGTGATTTGGGAGGGCAAGTTAAAAAAAAAAATGCGTTCCTTGTGCATTCTTAGATGACACGCTTACGACAGACCCGCCCTCAAAACCCCCCCCCCCCCCCCCCCCCCCCCCCCGTATTTTTATTTAAGTTTATAAACCAATAAAACGGTATTGAATCAGTTCGGGACCCAAGATGCATCAAAAGTGAGGAATGCAGTAAGCGACCCCATAGCTTGACTGCCTGCGTCAGGGTCAGCGAACCAGAGCTGACCAAGACCCTACTCCACCTCCACGTGGTGGTCCTGCAAACAGGCTGTATTACTGCAGTCTGGCTGAGTAGTAGGGATCGAAGAGGGAAGGCAAACCCGGTCCCAAAAAATGCTGTGCGGAAGTCGGATGTGTCGGCCGAAAGGCGCAAATACTGCAGCTTCGCTGTAAACGGACACAACGCAACCAACGTCCTTTTCAGGACGAACGAAGAAGAAAGAAGAAGAATCAGTTCTACAAGTTAAGGGGAGGAGCTACCCTGAAATGCTATTTTCGTTATTAATTGCTGGATTTCAATGAAAATGCACAGACTTAACCTATATCAATACTAGATACGAAAAATGAAGAGTTTTATGGCACTGCACTACTGGTTGCCATAGAAACGGCGGCCATATTGGATTCTATTGTTCTATTTCAATTTGCTAAGGCTTTTTTATTTATTAAGCTATGAATACCAAATATGAACACAACGTTTATCATTATATTTTAAAACTTTTCGATTGGTGGATTTTGGATAACTTTAATACAAAAAAAGTTGTAGGACTTTGAATATAGTGTCTAAAAAAAAGTAACAAATTTTGATAAATTTTACATTACTTTTTGCAATAAATCAAAAGTTTGATCAGATACTCAAAATCCAGCAGTATGAAAGTTTTAAAAGATTATGGGCAACATATGTGCCAATTTTTATGTCAATTAACACATAAGTGTGGAAGTTTTAAGGAAATTAGGATGAAAATATTAGATTTTGAGAAAATCGCATTTTTCTCCATAAATAGACTACAATTAAATAAGTCTGTAATATTGCCCCTGAAAAATTGCTTACTTGTCATTTAGAACATACTGGTAGCATAGCCAGCTTCCTCTGCAGCTTCCTATCTGGCTTTCTGTTGAAATTTGTGCCTAATTTCCTTCCTTGTCTTAGCGCAGTTTTCTGCCGTTTTAGAGCTGAGCAATATTGGATTCTTTGTTCTATTTCAATTTGCTAAAGCTTTTTTATTTATTAAGCTATGAATACCAAATATGAACACAATGTTTATCATTATATGTTAAAACTTTTCCAGTGATGGATTTTTTGATAACTTTAATACAAAAAAAAGTTGTAGGACTTTGAAAATAACGTCTAAAAATATTAAGAAATTTTACTAAATTTTACATTACTTTTGTCAATTAACCAAAAATTTGATCAGATACTTAAAATCTATCACATAAAAAGTTTTAAGATTATGGGCAATATATGTTCTAATTCTTACTTTTCCTGTGATGGATTTTTGATAACTTTAATACAAAAAAAGTTGTAGGACTTTGAAAATAGTGTCTAAAAATAGTAACAAATTTTACTAAATTTTACATTACTTTTGTCAATTAATCAAAAGTTTGATCAGAGACTTAAAATCCATCACATAAAAAGTTTTAAAAGTTTATGGGCAATATATGTTCCAATTCTTACATAAGTGTGGAAGTTATAAGAAAATTAGGATTAAAAAATAGATTATGAGAAAACCACATTTTTATACATAAGAAGACAACAATTAAATAAGTATGTAATACTACAGCAAAAAGATAACTTACTTGTCATTCAGAACATACCGGCCATATATCCAGCTTCCTCTGCAGCTTCTTGTCTGGATTTCTGTTGAGATGTGTGCTTTGCTATCACCATCACTTAACATGGTGGTGTAGCAAAATTTGTGTCGTGTCACAGACCGGCTCCATAAAACACTAGCTGCCTCAGCCTCCATCACACCTGAACTTCCGAGAAAGAAGAAAAGGTATGAATTAGTAACACTTAAAATAATGATGTAAGCAGACATTGAACACTTTCCTTTACAATGTAGAAGCAAATGTAGTACAAAGGAAGCAAAGCAAACACATGTAAGTAATAAATTATGTTACTAAAACTGATACTTATGGAGAAATTAAAATTAGATCAGTTTAAATTTTTAGACAAGGAGAAGGAGAAATCAAAAATAAGATTCAGAAGTAAATACCTTCAAAATTTATATCACATCCTTGCTTCACATGCTCCTCTTTCCATTTGCTGAAGTTTCCCGGGGCTTCCTTCTGGTACCAAAGAACCAGTTGCAGCACATGTCTGACAGTATTTTGAAAGCACATGGGCATCTATAACAAGACCTGTCAAGATCTCCACAACACATCCAATAATAATTTTTGAACTGTGGCCCCTTGTGAGCCAGCTGCCATCAAAACTGACTCCAATATCCATAATATGTTCATGATATGGTTGATTGCTCTGAGCACAGTTTACACTGCATGCTAGCTTAGCAGCATGATCAAATATTAATTTTGCGAGTTCTGGTGTTTGCAAATAAATATTTTTTGCAATTGTGTTGAAAGTTTTTTGATGCAGGCCAGGCATATCCATGTTATGTGCAAAGTAGTTAAATTTATAGGGTCCCATTCCTGATAACAATGATGATAGAACTGCCACTTTGTTCACACTGAATGAATTATGTTCATCAACCGATGATGTGTACGTTGATGCAACGGTTTTGTTGCAAACACAACAATTCACTTTGATGAATGTGTTGAACAAGACCTCTCTTGGCCTGATTATTAATTTCTGCAGACAGCTTCCCATAGCATTCTGGACATGCAAGCTGACTAACAAGGTTGCATATCTTAGACATATCAACTATAGTTCTGGAGACCGTATTGTAAGGCGTTGAAGCTTCTTGCACCGATGAGGCACTTAGTTCCAGCTTTTTACAGAACCGTGGTGTGCTGTGGGGTGAAGAGGTAGAAGTTGTAGAAGAGCTTGTGCTGGCTCCTTCATTTACAGCTGAAGCTGACAGTATAACCTCAGGCAGACTAGGCTCATTAGGGGGACCATTTAGTTCTGAAAAAAGTACATAAGAAATAATCACAGCTCAAGAAACATGTAACATGCTTATAAATACCATGATAATTTATCGTATAATGTGGAATCATGTCATTTTGTCAAACCAGAAAAATGCGATCACTGTTTACTGCCAACGCGTTTACTAAAACCTTGCAAATACATAAATTTAATTTTTAAAAATAATAGCTTATTCACATGTGACATTTTTTTTAAAAGAATATCGTTGAACCCTTTATGGGTTATAATAAGGACATATTGTGTATTAATTCAAGAAAATTAAGTCAGATTTCCAATATCCAAATATAGTACCTTCTTCCCCCTCCACTCAGTTCTAACAGAGTCAATCAAAACTAAATTTCTGTAGGCCTAGCCTAAATGTGTTGTGCGTGCCTGGCTTTCTACAGTGATTCATTTTTACCATTACCATAACAAAATTAGCGATTTTTACCTGCACTATCTTGGTTCCATCTTTTCTCCCTGGCCGTTTCCATGTTTAGATGACGAAAGCTATTCTTTTTTCGAGGCATTTTCACACAAAAAGTTCCGAAAAATGCGTCTAACTAAAAATATGTACACAGAATTTATCAATCTGACGCCATATTGTCAACACTGCGGTTACAAGTCACGTGGATTCACGCAGCCAACGAACAGTTTAGAATAGTGAGCGGAAAAAGCCGATGTCAGTGAATGTCCGACGATTTCCATATATGGAGGTAATCGGTAAAAAAGCGACCCATAAAATCTCGATCTTGGCGGGTATAATTTTGTTACCAAAATAAATTAACTACATCACAGGATTCCCCAGGTCTAGGCGAATCCAATGATGTATAATACGTAGGGGTGCAGGCTTGGTTGCTATGGGAAAAACTAGGTCAAATTAGGCCAATTTTCTCGAGTTTGAGAAAATCTCTCTGTACTATACCTTTTTCAAAGTCAAAATACATATTGTTAGAGTGCATTTTGACATTTAATTCTGTTATATTTAGATTCAGGAGATGTTAAAGTATCAGAAAATGGACTAATCCCAAAATCCATCATTTTTGTATTTTGACGTTAATTTAATGCCCGCTCCTGGCCTTAACGGTACACAGGAAACAAGGGAAGTCGCTGCCGTTGCCTTCTCTAACTCAAGATCAGAGTCAGGTACCCATTTACAGCTGGTTATACTGATGCGTGACACCTGTTCCCGTCCTCGTTGCTGTTGCCTTCTCTAACTCAAGATCAGAGTCAGGTACCCATTTACAGCTGGTTATGGAGGGTTAGAGACTTCACCATACTAGATCAAGCATCGAGAGGTGGGGAGACCAGTTTCCTTCCTCGCTGTCTTTTCCTTCCCTAACTCAAAGTTAAGTACCCATTTATAGCTAGGTAGGCCCCACCTCTTGATGCTGGACCTAGTATGGTGAAGTCTTTAACACTCTACTACCGCAATAAGTTACCGGGTTTCGTGTTCAAAGCTAGGTAATGTCACGCATCAGTCTAACCAGCTGTAAAAGGGTACCTGACTCTGATCCTGAGTTAGAGAAGGCAACGGCAGCGAGGAAGGGAACAGGCCACCCCACCTCATAAAGCTGGGACCCAGTACAACGAAGTCTATGACACTTCACTCCCTTACGGCAGACGGTTTAAATTAACCTTACGAACGGCAGGCGTGTTTTTAAAAAAAATTCTAAACAACGGGGGAAAGGGGAGAAACATGACACTTTTTCAGTCAAGAAAAAGTACGGTTCTCGGTTTAGGTAATAAATTTCCACAATTTGATTTAAGCTGTGAATAATCACACAAGAACCTCCTTTTCTAACAGTACATAAAGTTCTCAAATATATCTTGGCATTAAAAAACAACAATTCATCTGAGTGTTACGCACAAATAATTACTTTTTTCCAAAGTCTTTGTATGATCGTTTTTCGTATGTATGATCATTATTTGACTGAAATGCATGTTATATATATTTTATGGTCAAAGGGACAGAACCCGATATATCGATACTGCTATTTTTTTATGAGTTTACCTCCTCTTGTATAGAGACACGTTCGGTCTATAATGTCTTGAACGAAGCGTGACCATATCTCCTTATTTGGTAGTATCAGTCAACTGTTGTAGATGTTTGAAACCTTTCTTAACGCTTCTGTTCATGTCCATAAAAGGCGCGACTGTGTAAGACTTTTATCTCGAATGTTCTTAGAATCGTCTTATTGTGAACAGCGACTCAGAGATTGTCACTCTGCGCATGTCTCGACTTGGTTGTCGTTTGTTGTTCCGCCCAGGTCGGGGAGTTGAGAAATGGACTGATTAGCGAGCGGACGCGACTGCGTCTTGTGATTCTCTGAGGGAAATACATTGTCTTTGTGAGTTAGTTAGCTAACTAGACTATTTCCCCGTATTATTCAAGCCTGCCTGGAGGCATATGTTCATGGTTGATTTTCCGAAATAAGGTAATTCCTCTTGTATCGAACTTTAGGCTATCATCTAGAGGTTCGTCATTTTGTCGCCTTTTTGCTCGCCTGTGTGATTCAAAATGGAGAGGTACTTTGACTAGGATTAAGTCACCGGTATCTTTATACCTGAACTAGTTATATATCTATGGGTCGCTCTAGACCAACAAGACTATTGTCTGTGTTCCAGGATTCGTTATATCAGAGATCACGTCCAAGTCAGATGGTTAGACTTAGGAAGGTTATAAAAGTCGAGCTGACCTGTAATCCATGTATGCTACTCACGTGCAGACAGTAAACGGACGTATTGTATACATCTGATCTGCTAGCATCAGGAAGGAATAATTATTATTGTCTATGAACATTAAGGATCTGCAGCTGACCACGGTTGCAGAAGTTATATGTATTATTTATCAAGCTTCGCTATGATATTTGTTTTCCATACAACTATTGAGTATTGACTTCTACATGACTGTCAGTTAACATGAGTTTGAATGCTGCATTCGTTGTACTATGCCGATGATAACATAAGTATCATGACTGTTTTGTGGTGTGCAATAAATGGTATAAACCTAAAGCGAAGTTACCATTTCTATGACTCTACACGTCATGTTGCCTGTGGTGTACCCTGAACTGTTCTACTGCAACACACACACAGCAACAATCTAAACCAGATAAGACACCCACATCTTGCATTGTAATACCTGGTGTCGATAGAGGTGGTAATTTGACGGCATCCTAATTCCACCCTTATCAATTCATGGTGGCCAATAGTTGGTTTATTCTGGTACCAACTCTCAAGGGGGTCAACAAACCCAGACATCATCAGCAGACTACAAGACAACATTGCAGTTGCTATTCATCACCTTTGATGAAATTTTTTTGAAAGACGCAGCAGTACTGACAGTTGTTGATATTTTGAAACTACCCGGCGCTGCTCGGCGGTATTGAAGTTTGTCTACAAATAGAAGGACAAGTACCGAGCGAATGGATTTCCTGATCTGTTGAGAAGAAGGACAAGTGCCGTAACAACTGTTCCGGTCTCAGAATTACTGTTGCAGATTCAGAAGGTCAAGTTCAGAAGCTGTTTCCTGTCAGAAGCTGTTTCCTGTTAGAAGCTCATTTCCTTCGTCATGGCAGTTTACGAGAGCAGATATGGATCAACGTTGGATCATTGTCCTAAGAATGCTGATCACATCCTGTTCTGACCTGTGCTGACGTTGTGGATACATAGAAGTTAAGTGGCCTGTTTTGTTTGTGAACTGTGCCCTTATGTTCTAACTGAGCCTTCTGTCTATCACATTTTTCGCACTCTTTATATGTTTACATGTTATATGTTATTTGGATTTGTATTTATATGTTTATATTTCAGCGGGTTTTCTCGGTTGGGCGGTGTCTTTCAGTAGAAGATACCACGCCACAGAGGTTCTACTGTTAGCGTTTTCGTTAGGGACTGTGCGAATTTCCTATTGTGAAATTTGCTAGCGACAATCGTTGCTATATCTGTTTAGTTGTGACGAGTTGTGCTTTATTTTCGTTTTTTTTGTATATTTTTTTTTTGTTTTTCTCTTTCTTTCTGTTTTTTAGTTTCGATTTCAATTGTTTGTATTTGTAGGTCTCCTCTTTTCTATTATTCAGTTCTTCACGTAAATTTTTGTGTATACACTGTAGCGTCATTTGTTTGTCATATCTTCGCATTCTGTCATCATATTCTTTTTAGTTTCGCTGTTTATTTATTTGACTTATGCGAATGTTTTCGTATTGTTTGATTTTTGTTATTGTTTACATTGACGTTGATCTTTGTTATTGTTTACATTGACTTTGATCTTTGTTATTGTTTACATTGACTCTGATCTTTGTTATTGTTTACATTGACTTTGATCTTTGTGTTGTTTACATTGTTGGTGACTTTGTTATTGTTTACATTGTCTTGTTATTGTTTGCATAGGTTTTGCATAGTTAGCTTTCACTATTGTTACATATATGCTCATGCACTATTGATCTAGAGTGCACTTATCATAACTAGCTGGTGGTTTTTTCCTTATGCACTATTGTAGTGCGGTTATGATAAATAACTGATGGTTATGCACGGATTTGGGTAGTGCACTGATAATTAAGAGGTGACTTGTGATATTATTGTACAACTGATAATACAAATTGGTGTCAAGTCTTGTTTCCCACAGAGATTGGAGTAAACATAGTAATTATACAAGCACTTTATTAAGTCTTGTTGCTATTAAGATTGAAATAAGATAATTAATTATTTCAGGTTCTGTACTCACATTTTAGACATCATGTCTACATTTGAGTACTTTATTGAGCAGGGTAAAGCCCTTGGGAAGACAGGTGATAAATTAGAAGAATTTGCGACTGTTCAATATGCCAAGGCATTGAAGTCGGAGGAAAAGAAAATGAAAGAACTAACTGAACAAAAGAGAATAGATGCTGAAAATTTAAAACTGCAGATGCAGGTAGATGAAAAGAGATTACAAATGGAAATGGAAAAACAAAAAAGAGAAGCAGAATCTCAGGAGAAGAGACTTCAGGCTGAGGTTGAAAATAAGAGACTTGAAAAAGAAGCTGAAAATAAGAGACTTGAAAAAGAAGCTGAAAATAAGAGACTTGAAATAGAGGCTGAAAAATAAAAGATTAGAAAAAAAGTTACAGGCTGAGGCTGAGGAAAGAAAGTTACAGGCTGAGGCTGAGGAAAGAAGGTTACAAAGAGAGTCTGATGAGAGAAAAGCAAAAATGGAACATGAAGAAAAACTCTTAGCTTTGGAGTTAGAAAAGTTGAAGTTATCTAGTAATGCTAATGATGCTAATAAGGTATCATCTGCTAATAAGTCTAATGCTGTTGATTTCAAGCTTAATTTACCAGCATTCAATGCTTCAATTGATGATATAACATTTTATCTAGATAGATTTGAAAGTGCATGTAAGGTGCATAATATAGATAAAAAATTATATGTTTATCATCTGTCCAAGATACTTAGAGGTGATGCTTTGACTTTGTTGGGTATGGTAGATGTGCCTGACAAGAACAACTATGAGGTTGTCAGGGCGGCATTGTTAAAGAAGTACCAACTTAACGAAGACGGATATCGTCTTAAATTTAAAAACATGTTACCAGAAACTGGAGTTGAATTCTCAGAATTCATCTCAGGCATACGTCTTACTTTTTTACGATGGGTTGAGCTTTCTAAGACAGAAAGTACATTTGAAGCCCTCATGGACTTACTTCTTAGAGACAAGGTTATGTCTTCTGTTAATGAAGCTTTTCTTTCTTTTCTTCATGAGCGTAAGCCTAAAAATATAAAAGAAATGGAAGAATACTGTAGCCAGTATGTTACTGCACATCCTCACATAACCGTTAGCAACTCTAAGGTAAAAGAAGGTCTGCCAGTTGCTTCGGCAGCACCTTATGGCCCGAATTTTATGCGTAAATTTCAGGGTAGCCAGCAAAATTTCAATAAAAAGAGTAACCGTAATTATGCCCAGAACCATGGTAATCAATTTCAGGGAGATTCTTCTTCCCAGAACTGGAGACAACCTAATATTACACGGTATTCTATTCCCGGTAACTTTAGAAATTTTCATAAAGGTAATCGGTATAGAGGAAAATATTATTTGCAGAGACCTCAATACCAAGATAATAGAGGTTCTCAACAGCATAGAGATGGTAATGACAGTTATGGAAACTGGAACGCAAACCAGGATAAAAATTACAGTAGGGACTTTAATGATAATTGCAGAGGCAATAATGGTCGCGGTAGATCGCAACAGAAGAGAAAAAGATATCAACAAACAAACTCTGTTCAACAAGAATCTCAGGGAGCAGATAAACAGGTTAATAATGATAAAGACCATAATGCTATCGGATGCTCATCTTTTGACTTTGGTAGGGCAAATAAATGTATCCAATGCAGTACTTTATTTGATCCGAAAACCATTAGTACTCTAAGCTGTGGTCATCCTTTGCCCGCTCTTCCTGCTAATGTTGCTCATGATGGGAGAGGTTCTCTTATATTACATAAGGGGCTTGTAAATAGTAATCCAGTCTCGGTGTTGTTTGATTCTGGATGTACTACTGTCGGGGTTAGGCAATCTCTTGTAGATCCATTCTGTGCTACAGGAAAGGTCATCAAATGTGTCACATTTGGTGGCACGTTGGAAAAATATCCTACTGCCATAATACATATTGCTACTCCTTTCTTCACGGGAGAGGTCCACGCGTGTCTACTTCCAAACCCTATTGCGGACCTTATTATTGGTCGTATTCACGGAGTTAGGGAATGTACCCCACAGCAGATTGCTGTTTGGGAAGAGCAAAACATTGAAGCTACCAATACGGTGGTCACAAGAGCACATGCTCTGGATCCACCTCAAACTTCATTAACTAATAATGATGAAGTAGATGAACAAAATAGTCACTTGACTATTACACGTGACTCATTTATCAAATTGCAAGAAGAAGATCCGTCGTTACAAAAATTCTTCATTCTAGCAAAAAAAGGTGATCCTAATCAAAATACTAATAGAAAATCTTGGATTTCTATGAAGAACGGCGTACTTGTACGTATGGTACAAGACTCGACTACATCCACTCATTCACAAATTCTTGTGCCTAAGAGCATGAGGGTGCAAATATTGCAACATGCTCATGACTCGCAATGTGCTGGACATATGGGTTTTTCCCGTACAAAGTCGAGGGTTCTTGCGGCTTTCTTTTGGCCATTTGTGAGCAAGGACATACGAATGTACTGTCGCTCTTGCAAAGTATGTCAGGAGGTCAAATCTAAAGGACCACGACATGCTGCGCCTATTCAGGCTGCTGACATTCCAATTCGCCCTTTTCAAAAAATGGCAATAGATATTATCGGTCCTTTTAGAATTAAGTCGGCTAGAGGGCACCAATTTATTCTTACATGTGTCGATATGTGCACACGTTGGCCAGAGGCAATACCTCTCAAGAGCATCTCAACTGCTGATATCGCAGACGCTCTTTGGCTGATATTTTCTCGCTTGGGTTTTCCCGGAGAAATATTGTCAGACCATGGCACTCAACTTATATCAGACACTATGTCACAGGTAATGTCTATGCTACATATAAAAAGGTCTCTCAGCAGTATCTATCACCCAATGTCTAATGGGTTGGTCGAACGTTTAAATAGGACTCTAAAAACTTTACTGGGTAAAATAACTGAGGATCATCCTCAGGATTGGGACAGGGTCTTACCCGCGGCTCTCTTTGCGTATAGAGAGGTCCCCAATGAACATACGGGGTTTTCCCCTTTTGAACTTGTCTTTGGCGCGCAACCGCGCGGCCCTATGTCTTTACTTCACGATCTAATCACTGCCGATAATATTAGCGATGAGACTCAGTCTTCTTATGAGTACGTCATTGCTCTTAGGAAAAAAATCATTGAGGCATGCAGACTAGCAACTTCGTCTTCCGAATTTGCTAAAGAAAAGGCAAGGCAGTTTGCGAATAAGAATAGATGTCTACGACAACTTTGTCCAGGTGACAAAGCTCTCGTCCTACTTCCTTCGAGGGAGAACAGACTTCTAATTGCATGGAAAGGTCCATATGCAATAGTCTCCAAAATTTCTGATGTCGACTATGTTGTCGATATTGATGGAAAGCATAAAACTTTCCACATAAATATGCTCACGGAATTTCATGAAAGACCAGACTATTTGCAGCCTATTTTCCAGGCAACGGACAATTCTCAAGTACCTCATGGTCAATACTCATCGCTGTCAGTTATACAGGATGAGGAAACTACTTTTTCTGATGTCAATCTTCCTCTTTCTATGGTCCCACTTTATTCTACGGAATCTTGGAAAAACGTGACCGTTTCTCCAAATCTTTCCGCTGAGGAACATCGACAAGTTTCTTCGATGTTGCAAACATTTCAGGATGTTCTTACAGACATCCCGGGACACACACATGTCATTGAACATGACATTGTGCTAACTGATCATAATCCTATCAGAGTCAGACCCTATCCAATACCTATCCATTTCCAGTCTCAAGTCGAGAAAGAATTGGATGAAATGATACGTTTGGAAATCATTGAACCATCCACTTCAGCATACTCTTCGTCTATGGTTATTGTTCGAAAGAAGGATAATAACATTCGCATTTGCGTAGATTATCGCAAATTGAACCAAGTTACGAAGTTCGACGCTGAACCTATGCCTTCATTAGAAGAGCTACTCAATAAACTTTCTAATTCTAGATTCTTTACCAAACTAGATTTGTCTAAAGGTTATTGGCAAGTCCCGCTAACTGAACGTGCCAAACCTTTTACAGCTTTTTCTACACCTAGGGGTTTATTCCAATGGAATTTCATGCCTTTTGGTCTTATGAACGCCCCTGCTACATTCGTACGCATGATGCGGCGAATTCTCGCATATCGTACAGATGTCATAGCATATCTAGATGATATCTGTCTATTCAGTGATTCCTGGGAAGATCACTATTTGGGTTTATACGAATTACTGTCTACTCTTCGCGAGTATAACTTGACTGCAAAACCCTCTAAAGCCTTTATAGGATTTAGTGAGATTTCTTTCCTAGGTCATCGTGTTGGTCATGGTCTTTTAAAGACAGAAGACCACAATGTTTCAAAAATACTTAACATTTCGGTCCCTAAGACAAAGAAACAAGTAAGGAGTCTATTAGGTTTGATCCAATTCTACGGACGATTCATTCCGAATCTGTCCTCCATTATGGCACCGCTTTCTACTTTATTGAAGAAAGGGTCGCCTAATTTGATCCGCTGGTCAAAAGAATGTCAATCCTCATTGGACCAGGTTAAAGACCTATTTTCATCTCCACCTATTCTTAGGTTACCTACTATTGAGAAGACTTTTGTTCTTCGAAGTGACGCCTCGTCAACTGGGATTGGGGCAGCACTAATGCAGGAGTATTCTGATACTCTGCATCCGGTGATGTATATCTCTAGGAAATTAAATGCTGCAGAAAAGAATTACTCGGTTTTAGACCGTGAGTTATTGGCTATGGTATGGTCTATTCTGAAGTTACAAAGATTTCTTCTAGGCGCACATTTCATTGTGGAAACCGACCAGAAAGCGCTTACTGCTATTCAGAGCAAAAACTTGAAGAGCTCGAGGTCCACTCGTTATGCCATAGCTCTTCAACCATTTCATTTCTCGGTTCGAGCTATCCGTGGTTCGGATAATGTAATGGCGGACATTCTGTCCAGATGCCCACACGATTCCACATGATTCTTCTGTCATATATATATTTCCTGATATACAGTCCAATGTTATAATGACATGTTAGTAGTTTTTTTTTTGTTTCTCACTTTTTTGAGGGGGAATTTATAACATTGTACCATGTAATTATCTAAGAAGGCTTAGTTAGTGATATACGGGCCAAAAGATCACTCGGCCACATTTAAATAAATTATTTTCAGGATTGTATTGAGAGATTTACCAGTTGTCTTTAAGATTTGTGTTATTGATATTTTCGCAGCACATCATTGAAGATGCGAAATTGTGTCCATTGTGGAACTTTGAGTATATCAAGTCCTGTCCTAGATTGGGAGCGGATGATGTCCACATCTTCTTCTATTGAATGTTTTATGTCAACGAAGATCAACACATGTATTACTTATTAGTTACTGATGCATTACATAATGTAATAAAATAGTGCGGTATATTAATATATTACACCGCTATTTGCAACACATTGTATGATATCATAATAATATATTTGATTTCATATATTGGTATGAGAATAATTTGACTTTTATTATGATGTTGCCAGCATTGTGGTTTGTGTTGGTGGCACCTTCCTGGGATATATACGCGTATACTTAGATAAATTTTTCTCTAAGGACCTGGGATATGATCTCAGTTTCGCTCCAAGTGTTGAGCTATTTTGTTAGGTATATCCGCGCATCATACGTGCGTTAGGAGCCTAGATTTTTCCGGCTCCAGGATTTAAAAAAAAAAATGTTTCATTTTTTTTTCCCGGGAGGGTGCGGTAATGTTACGCACAAATAATTACTTTTTTCCAAAGTCTTTGTATGATCGTTTTTCGTATGTATGATCATTATTTGACTGAAATGCATGTTATATATATTTTATGGTCAAAGGGACAGAACCCGATATATCGATACTGCTATTTTTTATGAGTTTACCTCCTCTTGTATAGAGACACGTTCGGTCTATAATGTCTTGAACGAAGCGTGACCATATCTCCTTATTTGGTAGTATCAGTCAACTGTTGTAGATGTTTGAAACCTTTCTTAACGCTTCTGTTCATGTCCATAAAAGGCGCGACTGTGTAAGACTTTTATCTCGAATGTTCTTAGAATCGTCTTATTGTGAACAGCGACTCAGAGATTGTCACTCTGCGCATGTCTCGACTTGGTTGTCGTTTGTTGTTCCGCCCAGGTCGGGGAGTTGAGAAATGGACTGATTAGCGAGCGGACGCGACTGCGTCTTGTGATTCTCTGAGGGAAATACATTGTCTTTGTGAGTTAGTTAGCTAACTAGACTATTTCCCCGTATTATTCAAGCCTGCCTGGAGGCATATGTTCATGGTTGATTTTCCGAAATAAGGTAATTCCTCTTGTATCGAACTTTAGGCTATCATCTAGAGGTTCGTCATTTTGTCGCCTTTTTGCTCGCCTGTGTGATTCAAAATGGAGAGGTACTTTGACTAGGATTAAGTCACCGGTATCTTTATACCTGAACTAGTTATATATCTATGGGTCGCTCTAGACCAACAAGACTATTGTCTGTGTTCCAGGATTCGTTATATCAGAGATCACGTCCAAGTCAGATGGTTAGACTTAGGAAGGTTATAAAAGTCGAGCTGACCTGTAATCCATGTATGCTACTCACGTGCAGACAGTAAACGGACGTATTGTATACATCTGATCTGCTAGCATCAGGAAGGAATAATTATTATTGTCTATGAACATTAAGGATCTGCAGCTGACCACGGTTGCAGAAGTTATATGTATTATTTATCAAGCTTCGCTATGATATTTGTTTTCCATACAACTATTGAGTATTGACTTCTACATGACTGTCAGTTAACATGAGTTTGAATGCTGCATTCGTTGTACTATGCCGATGATAACATAAGTATCATGACTGTTTTGTGGCGTGCAATAAATGGTATAAACCTAAAGCGAAGTTACCATTTCTATGACTCTACACGTCATGTTGCCTGTGGTGTACCCTGAACTGTTCTACTGCAACACACACACAGCAACAATCTAAACCAGATAAGACACCCACATCTTGCATTGTAATACCTGGTGTCGATAGAGGTGGTAATTTGACGGCATCCTAATTCCACCCTTATCACTGAGCTTGATGATATCAGCAATACGTTTCTACGTTACGCTGCACCCATCATTTGCGACTCCTTAACCTGTGTGTACAGTCAATGTATTGCACACAACTACTTCCCCACAGCATTTAAATCTGCCAAAGTGTATCCTCTCTATAAATCTGGCTCACATAGCGATCCCAACAGTTACAGACCAATATCCCTTCTATCATCTCTTTCAAAACCACTAGAGAAACACATTTACAACACCACATTTCAACACTTAACAACAAACAAACTGCTCATTGATAGCCAGTCAGGTTTCAGACCCAAACATTCCTGTCACACAGCTCTCACCAAAATGGCAGACAACTGGCTGTCGAACGTAAATGGTGGAAAATTAGGTGGTTTTGTTTTTGTTGACTTCAAAAAAGCATTTGACATGATTGACCACACTATCTTGGTTCAAAAGTTGGAAACCCTCAGAATAGGTCCAAATCCACTAAACATCATCAAATCATTCCTGGCAGATCGACAACAGTTAGTGCTTCACAACAACTCGACATCAGATTTCTCGAAGATAGATACAGGAGTATCGCAGGGTTCTATTCTTGGGCCCCTACTCTTCGCAATGTTCATCAACGACCTGCCACTACATCTAAAATATTCAACATGTGACCTCTTTGCAGATGATTGTACTATCTACACTAGTGACAATGACTGCGTGGAACTTGAAATGACTCTTCAAAGCGATGTAGACAATCTAACAAAATGGAGTAATATGAATCGTATTCCAGTCAACACAGCAAAAACGAGATCAATGTTGATTACCCCCAGACAGAAACTCCTAAACTGCACCAAAAGATCGCTACAGCTACACGCGGAATCAATACAAACTGAACATGTAACAGAACACAAAGTTCTAGGGATCACGATTGACCAGCACTTAACGTGGAACTCCCATGTACGGAATTTAACCAAACACTTAGCTCAAAAGACGTACCAGCTAGCCAAAATAAAACACTTCTTAGACGCAGACACTAGACTATTGTTCTACACCTCACATATACAGACACATCTAGATTACTGCTGTACACTATGGGATGGTTGCCCTGCTTCCACTTCGAAGAGACTGCCCTCCTTGCATAAGAGAGCAGTAAGTCTGATCACCGATAATCGCACGATACCACACACAAGGACAGGAAAAGAACCCAAAATACTGTCCCTAAAAAAACGTTTTCTCTACAACAAAGCCAAGCTGACTCGCGCAATTCTATCTAACAATGCCCCGCCGTACCTACGATCATTGTTTCATACCAGTAGAAGAGAGGGACAACAATTACATCAGTTACGTCTGCCCAAACCTAGGATCGACCTGTTCAAAAAGAGTCTAGCCTACTCTGGAGCCTACTTATGGAACAGCCTTCCACACCACCTAAAAAGCCTACCTACACAATATTCATTTAACAAAGCACTTTTCAAACACTTCCTCAACACTAATTATCTACCCCCATAGAAAGAGCATTTGCCTATCAACATCTCATCTATAGGTCAACATTTCTGTTCCTCTTCCGCTCGTTTTTTGTTAATAATTTGTTTTATATCCATGTTATATTATTATATTCACTTTAAAAGATTATTATATAATGTAATGTATGTGAGAATGTACCCACATACCACTGTACATCAGAAATGTGGGTCGTGACAATGTACCTGCATACCATTGTACTTTAGAAATGTGAATGTTTTCGTTTGCTTAAATGGGATGATGTATATGAGAATAAGCTGATATTACATTGGTTTTTTTTTTTAACTGCTCAAAGACTTTACCTGCCACAGAAGGGCGTAAGAAAGTGTTATTATTGTTATTTCATTTTCCACCAAGAATATATGGATATAAGCGAGAATGTGTTTATGTAATTTTTGTATTGATGATTGATGACACATTCAAAAATACAGATTAATTGTAGACGGCTTGACCGCATGAGTGTGTGTCGGTATACAGAATTTATTTATTTTTATTTACTTATTGTTTTGTTTATTTTATTTTATTTTATTTTTCCAAGTTACTATCTTGTTTGTTTAAAAAAAAAACCTACTTTTTTTATTTATTATGATTGCATACTGTAAATGAATGCTGTTATGTTAACTTTATAATGTTGCATGCCTTTAAATAAATGCTTAATGTGGGAATGAAAGGATATAGTATGCAAGATTAATGAGAGTGGAAGGGCAGAATGTTAGACGGGCCTGCGCGCCCAATTCTTAACCCTTCGAAAATAAAGTTCGTTCGTTCGTTCGTTCTCTCTCTCTCTCTCTCTCTCTCTCTCTCTCTCTCTCTCTCTCTCTCTCTCTCTGAACATACTTAAATTTGATTATGACTGGATGTTACAAATGTATGTTATTATTTTACCTTGTATGCTTAAATAATGCTCAAAATACATGTGCGATTGAAAGGATACGGTATGTAAGATGACAGAGAGAAGAAGGGCAGAATGTAAGATGGGCCTGTGTGCCCAATTCTTAACCCTTTGAAAATAAAGTTCGTTCGTTCGTGCGTGTTTATTTTGATCACTCATCAAGGCCTTTCAAGGGACGTAATTTAAAGTCATCTCCCTTTGCTGATTAAGCTCAAAACCTATTCAATCTTCTTTAATCTTATTACTAAAACATTACTATGCAAATCAGTTACACCATAATTGAGAACTCACATGAAATACTAAAGGAAAACACCAAGCTACAGCTACCAAAATAAGATTTACGGAGTTACCTCCCTTCCCTCAAAACACTCTTCTGCTCATTTCACTTCCCCTTAACAAAGACATATAGTCTATTAACAACTCTATTTAACTTTCTTAAACCATTTTTCTGTACTCTTTTTCATTCTTAAAGTCCCAAGCTACCGGTCACAATGCTAATAGATTCAGCTACTGGGCAAGAGTGGCAAAAGATCCAACTCACCCGGCACATAAAACCTTTGATAGGGGTAACCAGTACATAGGCCACATTCCATTAAACCATAATAGATACCCGTCAGGGTGGAAAACAATGGATGAAGTGGATCAATACCCAGACCTGTTTAATGCGATAAACAGTAGTGCTCTGTATAAAGCAAAGATCCCACCATGGGAATTAAAAGTGCCAGAAACTGACTCCCACTTATCAAAGATCATAAATAAATCTAACGACATAATCTCAGCAAAAAGTAAAACACTAGAGTACATAGAACGGTATACAAATAATAGCCTAACTATATATACAGATGGATCCAAAGATGAAGAAGGACAATTAGGAGCAGGAATAGCAATACCAAAATTAAAAATTTATAAAAGATACAAAGTAACAAGTAATACATCTATCTTTACAGCAGAATTAGTGGCAATCCTAAAAGCTTTAGAAATAGCTGCAGAAAATCCACCAAAAAAAGTAACCATTCTCACAGATTCCCTATCATCAGTACTAGCAATCAGAAACAGAACAGAAGGCAGCAGGCCAGACATTATAGAGGAAATACTACAGGTTAATACATATCTACAAAATATAGGATGCAGTGCAACACTAACATGGATACCATCACATGTGGGGATAGCAGGAAATGAGCTAGCAGACAAAGAAGCCAAAGGGGGGAGAACTAGCCATAACCAAATTGAAGTAGGCTTAGGGAAGTTTGAAATTAAGAGCTTAATTGCTCAAAAAATAACTAAAGAATGGATAACAGCATGGGACCTAAGTAAAAAAGCAAGACACTCATATAAAATCCTTAAAAAACCAAGCAAAAAATGTCAAATAAAAGATGAACTAAAAATACCAATTAATAAAAAATTGCTGAGACTCAAGCTGGGAACTGGATATTTCATGATTGAGGAACCCACATGTGAAGAGTGTCAAGAACCAAACACAATTAGGCACTTTCTAGTGGACTGCAAAAAATATGACCAACAGAGGCAAAACATTAAGACATACTGTAGTAACCACAAGGTAGAAATGAGTGTAGAAAATCTCATAGGCACAAATAGCCCTTCAGAAATGCAAAAGTTAATAAAACACTATATTACAAAAACTAAAGCTAACATATAAAAATCAAATAAGGAATTGAACCAGTAGTCCAAACTGGTGAAAGACTCGCCCCAGAAACACACAGATTAACCAAATAAACCATCCAGTAAAAATCAAAAACATACTAACTTAGAAAATAGCATATATTGGAACTTTTTTTAAAAACCATGTTGAACTATAACTACAAAAGGAAAAATACCGACTAGAGATAATATAATATAAAACAAATACAAACAAAAACATATTACAATAAAAGAAACACGTCCTGATATAACCAACAAATCCATGTACATGGTAGATGGTTGAAAGGGGCGTGCTACAAAATGAAGTAGCAAACACATTAATTAAAAAAAAAAAAAAAAACAATGCTAATCCTTTGATGAAGGAGACAGATAATGTCCTGTCTGTCCTTCGTTTAAACTGTATGAACCGGCATAACTGGCCGTCATAGAATAGAGTCCATGCATATAATAAAATGATACTTCGTCTTAAAACTTGACAGAATCATAATAGAGATGTACTCTATAATATTACTGGACATTACAGCCCTGAATAAAGCTGCAGTCGTCAGCTAATCAATATATTTTCTGCGGACATCAATACATATATCTGGAGCTTGAAAACACATCCTCTCTCATCTATAGACACAAGCGAAAGAGACTGAAAATCAAAGGTGAGCTTCCAAAGCAGACGATTTCTTACATCACACGTATACTACAATATACGTCACAGATAAATTAGTTGGTGCGCTTTTCAACATAAGTGCGTTATCGTGTACACTCATCCTGCGCACAGCTATATCCTCATAGAGAGCATACGCCTGTGTGCAAGAACGAGGTGTAACAGTTATAAACGTGCACTGTCATTTGAAACTGTCTCTCCACACAGTGAGAAGATAATAAGAGCTGTGGAAAGTACAATAGATTATAAGTAAAACAGTTTTTGTAATACAGCAATAACCCGGTCTTACGTTTTTCGATTAGCGCTGTTTCGATGTAACGCTGTTTCTATTGTATGCTATATGCTCGTTAAACGCTTATAAAATTCGATCGCACGCTGTCCAATAAAGTCCAAGAATATAACTTTCACAGGCTCATCAAGTTCATTCAGGGTGGTGGGATGGCCAAGAAGCATTGTTTTTGCTAGCTAGCTTAATGAATTATGACCCCAAACGGAACGCAGTTTAAAATAATTCGTAACATAGACCAAGATCTTCATTGCTACAAGGTGCTCCTTGTCACGGCTTGCCCCCACCCCCCCCCCACCCCCCGCTCGGCAGTGATGGTCCAACAATGGCCAAAACCTAGATATCGTATGTGGGTCAACGGTATCTACTTTCGCACAAGATTACTCTTGGCCGAGATGCAGATAGAATAATGATGATGCTACTACCTTGAGGGAGTCTTCGCAAGATATTTCAGAAGTCAAGAACAATGCTGAATGTGTCTTAGCAATGTTAACTTGTATCTGCCCACCGGCTTTTGTGAAGAGGTATTTGTCGCATAGAGATTTATGATCAATAAATTTTCTATATTCTTTTCTTTTCTACCCGTGCCCTCTACTTTATTATCGCTCTTTTATCCTTTTCCTATTTTTCGCATTCGTTAGTTTGCGACAAAATATATTTTCCCATTCAAACTTTCGCCTAGTTCTTTTCTCATTTAGAAACGCATTTTATTGCATAATGTGTCAGTCCCCTGGATGTGAGCGTATAGTGTGAGATTTTGTCTAGTCAGACATGATGGCAGACATATCGTCTAACATTTTCATCTGACACGGCGCTCTACGGTTAAGTTTCTCGGCGGGAGGTATGAAAACTGCCATCTGCATCGCTTAGAAATGAGAGTTCCCAGCGTGAGGTGTGAAGACGCGTCTGGCAGTTTATGGCTGGTGTCTGAGGAAGTTCAAGGATATCATAAAGACAGCTGCTGCAGAAGCATGCGGTGAAGTCCGACTTGGGAACCAGAGAAAGAGGACACCTTGGTGGACAGAGGAAGTCAAAGAGAAAATAAGAGAGAAGAAAATGGCATGGAAACAATACTTAGGAGCTAAAAACACAACAGGACAAATGGAAAAATATAGAGAATATGTGACACTCAGAACAGAAGCAAAGAACAAAGTGCTAGCAGCAAAACAGAAGTCCTGGGAAGAATTTGGAGAAAAGCTAGAAAAAGATGCACAAGAAAACCAGAAATTGTTCTATAAGACCCTAAAGAACATGAGGAAAGAAAAACAATGCCCTCTCAAATTTATAAAGGACAAGCAAGGCAAATTGCTTACTGCCCCGAAGGAAGTAATGGAAAGATGGAAAGAATATTTCTCAGAACTCCTTGATGGTGAGCAAGGTCAAACATCAGAAATGATAACCACTAGCACAGAAGAGGAAACCAATGATGGTGAAGATGACATAAAGATGGAAGAACTGAGGGCAGCACTAGAGAAAATCAAGATGGGCAAAGCAGCAGGGCATGATGGTATAACACCAGAAATGGTTAAGTACATGGGAGCATCAGGCGACCTATTACTCTTAAAGGTCCTACAGGCAGCATGGTGCAACAAGACCATACCAAAGGATTGGGAGATCGCCATCATAACACCAATTTTCAAAAAGGGTGACAATCGACAATGTGGAAACCATAGAGGCATATCCCTTCTCAGTGTCCCTGGTAAAATCTACTCTAGAATCCTAGAGCAGAGACTCCGACGCCTAGCTGAGCCACAATTGGATGAGGTCCAGTGCGGATTCCGAGCAAACCGAAGTACTCAAGACCTAATCTTCACACTCAGACAGCTGAGTGAAAAGGTCCTTGAGTATAAGAGTGAAGAGAGAGGGATGGTCATAAGCAGCTCTAAAACAAAATCCATGGTGATATCACGAGAAGAAAGAAAACATCAGATTAAGTTGGGAGAACAGGTCCTGGAGCAGGTCGACCACTTTAAATATCTCGGAGCTATTATAGACCGAAAGGGAGGCATCAAAGAAGAGTTGGCCACTCGGAAAGCAGCGGCTGGGAGACTTTTTCAGGCCATAAATCGTGGATTCCTCAGTAAGAAAGAAGTTGGTAAGAAAACGAAGATGGCTGTATACCGCTCCACCTATGTCCCAGTCTTGACATATGGATGCGAGTCGTGGGCAATGACTACAACCCACAAAAGCCAGATCCAAACCTCAGAAATGAGGTATCTGAGGAAAGTGGTTGAAGTAACAAGAAGAGACATGGTCCGCAACCAGACGATCCGTCAAGGCCTAAAATCCCATCCGCTGCAGACCCATATAGAACAGTCCCAACTAAGATGGTTTGGCCATGTCTGCAGAATGGGAGGAAGATCGGCTACCACGACAAGCATGGGAAACAAAGAGCCAGGGATCCAGACCTCCAGGACGACCCAGAGTCCGCTGGGAGGACAACATTAGACAATCTTTGAAGGACCGAGGACTAGAATGGAACCAGGCCAGGAAGAAGATAGCTGATAGAATGGTCTGGCGCTCTCTCTTCCAAACCTCTACACCTCACGGTAGAAGGGGAACGACTAAGTAAGTAAGTAAGTCTGAGGAAGTGTGAATTGTTAAGACGGGAAGGGGGAGAGACCGGCGCTGTTTTCGGGTTTTCGAAAATAACGTGGGACCCTTTGTCTGTTTCATATATCTTACCAGGAGCTGTAACTTGACTTCATTCAGTCCTCCTAAATCTGCAGTAGACAGATCGCTAGTGCTAGAAGGAATATCTTGTGTATTGCAAAGTTCTTAGTTTCTTGGCAACATTTTGCCAAGTTCTAGACTACCATTATATTGAATGATTCTAGTTCGTGGTATTAATCTGTAGTTCTGTGTAGAGGTAATTATTAGATATATAATTGTGTTGAGTGATTTAGTGATAAATCGCTTATTTCATTCTACTAGTTAGATTTGTGTGCAGAAGAATTAAATATTAAGTTTGTTACATTCTCTAGCTGGCGTATTACAGTGGAAAGCAGAATAAACTATAATTTCTAGCTTAAACTCATGCAGCCGTAAATGAATTTAATTAAACTGCTAATAATCAGTCGGGAATATTTTAAACTAACTTATAACTGCACTGATTCATCATTGTGTATTGACGAAATACGTATGTATTTCTAATTCATGATGATTGATTTTATGAATATAACTTATTTCACGGGAGATTTAAACGATAAGATAAGCTCTACGCTTGCAGTCTATAATGTAAGTTATAACCGAGGAATAGTATGTATAGTATTTTATATGTTGTTTCTCTTTATTCAGTGACACTGGGGTGGCCCAACTCTACCAGCGTTTTAGTACATGAGAAATATCTGTGAAGAACTAAAACATTTCTTTCTTAAAGACTTGGGTGTATAAAGTAAAACCTGTCTGGCATTGCGTTGGCATCCAGAACGACAGAGTACCCATTTCATAAACGTGAAGATTAAATGAAGTAACGGGCCTATCGCGCCAGATTTAATTCTTCCTGAGAAAAAACTCAAGTACATTTCAGCCCGTGTGGCAAGTAAAATATTACAATCAATAACCTTTCCGACACTGTTAACAAATTGTGGTGTGACCAAGAATTTTACCTTTGATCGGGAGTCATGACCCAAGTGGGCCCCCCCCTAGAGTGTAAAGGAGTATGTAGGGCCGAAACACTTGTCGGACGGGGGGACTTCTTCTGATGATCAGATTGCTTCCTGTTGTATCGCTCCGTAAAGAGTTTCCTATCATACAAACCTGACATTTTCCTAAGTAGTGGAAACCTCGTGATTCTGACACGGTGAGCCCGCTTAAAACTAATTCTTACCTCGTGATTCAAGTGACACTAACCTTAGTCTGAAAAATATTCGCATGAAGAGGACGCTCCCCGGATCCATTGGATGAGCCCAAAAATCTGCAGAGCTGGGATCCGCTTCATTAAAAGAAAGACAGATTAACGGGTGTGGGTGTCCTAAAGTTTGTGCCAGACGGCGAACAACAGCACGATTGTAGGTAAGAATGTATGTCAGGGCCCTGATGAATGAACAGAGAGAAAGCAGGAACGAGTGATTATTTTATGGTATACCAAATTTCACCCACTTTGTATTTCTTTATGCAAGGTTTTGTTGCTAACAATATTTTCCTTAGGATAGATTAGAGTATCAAAGTCTGTGCATACCTTTAAAGGGAAATCATTAGACTACAGCCGATGTATCCGTGACTCTTTGGGGCTATCACTTTTCTTCTAACAGGACTGTGGGCTATACATCGAGGGAAAGGATCATACTAATGGGTCTATCAGTCTTGTAGCAATTCATTGACTTTATGACTATTTGTATATGTTTTGATGTAATTTTATGTGTTGTGATGGAATTTTAGCCTGATAATTAAAATTCACCTAAACTTATTCCAGTGTGTCGGTCAGTTCGTTCCCAATTATCTATATTTTCATTTGTCATAGTTTCACATCTGTGTGTCTATTGTAGTCACTTATGTGTGTGTGTATGTGATATGAACTCCGCCTATGCCGGTCCCTAGCCCGGATGAAAAAGGAGGAGGGCGGCCTGCATGGAGGCCGTAAGGAGGCAGCCCCTCCACCATGCAAAGGCACAACAGGCCAATCACCTGTTTGCTTTAAACCACGATTACAAGTAACACAAGAGAGAAAACCGGACTGATTCTAAAGGCGACGAACTGGAACGGACTACGGACTACGACTTATGGAACATGGAACACAAGAAGTATAAATGGGAAGGAAGAGGAGCTGGTGGAAGAGATGAGGAAAGCAAAACTAGAAATCCTGGCTATAACGGAAACAAAGAAAAAAGGACAAGGAGTCATGGATCTCAATGGCAACACGCTGCTCTACAGTGGTGTACCCATATCCGAAAGAGCTAAAGGGGGTGTGGGTTGCATTGTGGCCCAAATCAAAAAGACAGTATCAAGGGGTGGAACTTTGTCTCAGAGCGCATTATGGTTGTGAAACTAAAAGAAGGAGAAACCATAGTTAACCTGGTCATAGTGTATGGGCCAAATGAGGATGAGAGAGCAGAGGTCAAGGATGAATTCTTCGAGCTGCTTCAAAGGACAGTGGATGACTGCCTAGATGAAGTTATCATGCTCGGAGATTTTAATGCCTGAGTTGGAAATGACCATGCTAGATGGGGTGGAGTTATCGGAAGATATGGAGAAGATACTCTCAATGACAATGGAAAGCGACTCCTTAGATTCTGCAGTGAACAGAATCTGATCATTACAAACACAAAGTTCCCCCATAAGCGCATACATGCATACACTAGATGTGAACAAACCCAGAATGAGAAGTCAGTGATCGACTATGCCATTGTTCGGAGAAGCTCATTCAAATATGTCCGAGATGCAAGAGTCTGGAGGGGGCCAGAGATTGGAAGTGATCACTACCTGCTAACAATCAAACGAACAACTGAAAGAGTTGCTCAGCCTAGGAACTGCTCAACATCACGCAAGAAACCAAGTAAACGAGCAGGAGAAATGAGCATTAGGACCTACAAGCTGAGAGAGCCAGAAATTAAGACCAGATATCAGGGGCTTGTTGCTGCAGCGGTGAGCAACACAGAAGAACAACCCGATGACTTGGAAACCCTCTGGATTAAATTCAAGGATATCATAAAGACAGCTGCTGCAGAAGCATGTGGTGAAGTCCGACTTGGGAACCAGAGAAAGAGAACACCTTGGTGGACAGAGGAAGTCAAAGAGAAAATAAGAGAGAAGAAAATGGCATGGAAACAATACTTAGGAGCTAAAAACACAACAGGACAAATGGAAAAATATAGAGAATATGTGACACTCAGAACAGAAGTAAAGAACAAAGTGCTAGCAGCAAAACAGAAGTCCCGGGAAGAATTTGGAGAAAAGCTAGAAAAAGATGCACAAGAAAACCAGAAATTGTTCTATAAGACCCTAAAGAACATGAGGAAGGAAAAACAATGCCCTCTCAAATTTATAAAGGACAAGCAAGGCAAATTGCTTACTGCCCCGAAGGAAGTAATGGAAAGATGGAAAGAATATTTCTCAGAACTCCTTGATGGTGAGCAAGGTCAAACATCAGAAATGATAACCACTAGCACAGAAGAGGAAACCAATGGTGATGAAGATGACATAAAGATGGAAGAACTGAAGGCAGCACTGGAGAAAATCAAGATGGGCAAAGCAGCAGGGCATGATGGTATAACACCAGAAATGGTTAAGTACATGGGAGCATCAGGCGACCTGTTACTCTTAAGGGTCCTACAGGCAGCATGGTGCAACAAGACCATACCAAAGGATTGGGAGATCGCCATCATAACACCAATTTTCAAAAAGGGTGACAATCGACAGTGTGGAAACCATAGAGGCATATCTCTTCTCAGTGTCCCTGGAAAAATCTACTCTAGAATCCTAGAGCAGAGACTCCGACGCCAAGCTGAGCCACAGTTGGATGAGGTCCAGTGCGGATTCCGAGCAAACCGAAGTACTCAAGACCTAATCTTCACACTCAGACAGCTGAGTGAAAAGGCCCTTGAGTATAAGAATGAGATCCATCTTTGTTTCATAGATCTGGAAAAGGCGTTTGACAGGGTCCCTTGGAGCAAACTTTGGGACTGTTTGGCAAGGAAGAATATTCCAGCACCTTTGATTCATGCTATACAGAGCTTCTACAAGTCTTGCAGAAATTATGTGAGGACAGCAAACCATAAGTCAGAAGAGTTCAGGACCACCACTGGTGTAAGACAAGGTGATATCCTATCACCTTACCTCTTCATACTCCTTATGGACGATGTCATCAAGGCAAGTAAGGAGAGAACAAGAAAGTATTCAGTGGGGTACTGGAAGATGAGACAGGTCTATATTTCAGAGCTGGCATTTGCTGATGATGTTGCCCTGATTGCTAAATCAGAGGCACATCTCCAATCCAACCTGCAAGTCTGGAAGGAAGAGCTGGAGAAGAGATGGATGGTCATAAGCAGCTCTAAAACAAAATCCATGGTGATATCACGAGAAGAAAGAAGACATCAGATTAAGCTGGGAGAACAGGTCCTGGAGCAGGTCGACCACTTTAAATACCTCGGAGCTATTATAGACCGAAAAGGGAGGCATCAAAGAAGAGTTGGCCACTCGAAAAGCAGCAGCTGGGAGACTTTTTCAGGCCATAAATCGAAGATTCCTCAGCAAGAGAGAGGTTGGTAAGAAAACGAAGATGGCTGTATACCGCTCCACCTATGTCCCAGTCTTGACATATGGATGCGAGTCATGGGCAATGACTACAACCCATAAAAGCCAGATCCAAACCTCAGAAAGGAGGTATCTGAGGAAGGTGGTTGAAGTAACAAGAAGAGACATGGTACGCAACCAGACGATACGTCAAGGCCTAAAATGCCACCCCCTACAGACCCAAGTAGAACAGTCCCAACTAAGATGGTTTGGCCATGTCTGCAGAATGGGAGAAGATCGGCTACCACGACAAGCATGGGAAACAAAGAGCCAAGGATCCAGACCCCGAGGACGACCCAGAGTACGCTGGGAGGACAACATTAGACAATCTTTGAAGGACCGAGGACTAGAATGGAACCAGGCCAGGAGGAAGACAGCCGATAGAATAGTCTGGCGCTCTCTCTTCCAAACCTCTACACCTCACGTGATATATATATATATATATATATATATATATATATATATATATATATATATATATATATATATATATATAGATATATATATATATATATATATATATATATATATATATATATATATATATATATATATATATATATATAATACTAGACGGTCTGACAAATCTTAATCTGTTGTAGATGATAGGCTAACTGAGAGAAATCATCTCGAGGGTCAGAGACCGACTCTAATATATTTCCTCCATCTCACTCGTGAAATCTATTTCTACTTATATCTCACTGAGACATCAACTGTTTCTATTGCTATTCAGAAGGGACCTAATCTAAGTCTTAATTCACCTATCACAAATCTACGACAGTATTATATAATTAATTTAACTCGTACAATCCCTCAACTGAATTAACAGTAAAATTCTTCTTATTGGCTCTATATGTATATATATATATGTATATATATATTAAAGACACTGATTCAACGTGTGCTTTTCTCTCTATAATAGCTAATTCAACTAAGAATTTGTAAACCAACAGATAACAAATTTAATGATCAATTACTTTAGAACAAATGTAAATAAATAAGAGCTGGGAAATAATAAAATGTAGGTGTTCTCCTAGAAAAGATTTCGGCTGTAGAAGTTTAGTATTGAAAAGAAAAACAAAGTTCTTCCGTATTTGACCTGCTGGAAATGTCACAGCTGCCAAAACGCTGAAGTATTGATGCTGCTGTTTCCATCAATTCGTCTCTGTGGCAAGGGCACGTCTCCAGATCAGTTCAAGAGGTAACCTCTTCTTGTCAATGCAAGTATCTCCACAACCCGTGGAACGTAGGTTTCCAGTGTCGATCACAAGCTTAGATCCACAGTATAGTAGTACAACTGGTATCGTAGAGTAGTATCTCCAATGGTGTTTTCGATTCATACTACAAACTCTGAATTTTTTAATCTCCCTGAGCGTACATCATATAACTCATGTGATACTTAAGACAAATCATCATTAATATTTAAGTTAATGCACGAGTAATGAAAAAGTTGTGACTGGACAGCGGCGATTGCAATGGCTTGTGCCTGAATGACATGGTTAAGTTTACATATAACTCACAAAATGATAATATAAAATATGCACATGCTGATGTAATCATCACTCACTCCCTGCTCCATTCGGAATCTGGGGTTACCTCTGCTTTTGGTTCCCTGTGAGAATTAGCATGAAGCAATCACCAGCGCTGGCTGTGTTGGTTTATGAATATACTCTTTTCCTATGCTGAGGTCGCCAGCCTTGTATGGACTTTTACAACTACTAGCAAGTACAAACATGTCAAATTCAAATTGTAAAATATATGATACACCTTACCCCAATAGGGAAGATAGACTTCTTGCTCAGTTGAATAGTCTTGGCAACTTGATAAAGATGCATCTAACAGGCGTCAGGGTTATTATTTCTAGTTAGAATCCATCTGTGACTTTGTGAGTAGGACCAGTAGGAGTCCGGTTTCCGTATTAATATGGAGAGTTTCCTTGTTGTAGTATTCAAATGTGCTCCAATACATCCGGTTATATAAAGTCAGAATCCTATCTCTATTCTTCTCCTGGCTTCAGTCCGAACTGTCTACTTTTGACGATTATGGAATGCATTGTGTTTTAGCCTCCGAATTTGCTAGGTTATGTTGCAGTTTTCCTGCCTACGCTTCCACCTGGCGTTTCCGACAAAGCTTCCAATCAGAATAAATGTTTATTTCTGACTCTATGATCCAATCCATGAGCTAGAATGTAATGGGCCGGGGTGTCAGTTATTTACTTTCCCCCACGTGGTTTAAAATATCATTTTAAAATTTAAACACATGACCTCATCTCCCATATATGGCCCGACTTCTTCCGTCCTCTTAGGTAACCTTTCAATTACGATTTGTAACCTCGCCCTGAGATAGTGTCATCGCTAATTTGTGTTCCCAGACATTTTCCCCACACAACATCTCGTCTTTCATTTTTATTCTCCGCCATAATGTCTGAACGCTTTTGTAATGTCCCCAGACGGGCATGCGTGTCTTGGCGGAAAAGTCAACAATCATTTTCCCGTTTACCAGAGGAAGCAAATCTGGTTCAACAACTTAAGCGATTACAATTAATCCATAAGGATGGCCACCAACGGGCTGATCACCCGTTTGCCAGTCACTTCGATTACGGAAACAACAGCAAATGGATTGATTTGCCGTTGCCCTAAAGACGCCAATAGGCGTGATGGGAAACAATGGCAAAGAAAACCTATCTGCTGTTGCCCTAAGACGCCACTAGGCGTAATGGCCACTGACTGCTTTGACGGTCGGTGGCTAAGGACGGAAGAAGAAGATAAATATGGCCAATTAGCCGTAAAATAACACTATCGCAGTATGAACAGAGGTCATCAATTCTAAGGCGCGTCGATGGGGCAGGTTTATGTCCGTAAAATGAAGAAATCAATGGATAGTTGCAGAGAGAGAGAGAGAGAGAGAGAGAGAGAGAGAGAGAGAGAGAGAGAGAGAGAGAGAGAGAGAGAGAGAGAGAGAAGAAAAGGCAAACGACCGATTATGTGAAACTCATTGAAGAGAAAAAAAGATGTCAAAGCAAAGCCAGCTCGATTCTTTTTATTTTCTTTAAATGCTTGTTGTATATCTTCTGCCTACATTCACCAAGTAGTTATGTTTTCTAAATCTGGAGCCACAAAAACGTTTTCAATACCTATACAACCTTCTGCTAACTAGTCGTCAGATGATGAAGACAGCTCCACTGTGACAACTGTAGCCACAAGCGACGGAAGTAGCTGCGGTTAAAGTCCTATAATATTCTGTATATATTTTTTGCATTACAGTATTATACTATATAATTCTCTTAGGCGTACGTCCCGGGTGTCACACAAAGTTTTTCCAATCAAAGTTGCAGTCTGAAAATTACATAAAAGTAGTACGCTTCTGGCCTTTGCAATTTATTGCTCGACGCTTAATATAGCGCATATCTTTTCCACCAAAACTGCAGCTTTATTTTAAATAATAAATAGAAGACACATAGTAAAGTGTCAAAAATCTACCGTATATTTTATTGTTACTATTATTTTTGTCAGTGGCCGTTGATTGTTTCCTCTTGGCAGGGAATGTCATATCATTTCAATCCTTCTACAGTATTCTACGCAAGCACCCATTTGTAGTGGTTTTTTGATGTTATAGTGTGATTGTTATGTTACCTAGTGTCCTGGATGAGGTCAGCTGTGAAGACTCCTGATAATAACAGTTTATGTGAGTTACAGGAGGCCTTTCCGCTACA